>JAPXFQ010002516.1:0-107500 GCA_028564705.1 Apricaphanius iberus
TGGTCCATCCCAGATGTTTCTACTTGGCCCATCCCAGATGTTTCTACTGGTCCATCCCAGATGTTTCTACTGGTCCATCCCAGATGTTTCTACTGGTCCATCCCAGATGTTTCTACTGGTCCATCCCAGATGTTTCTACTGGTCCATCCCAGATGTTTCTACTGGTCCATCCCAGATGTTTCTACTGGTCCATCCCAGATGTTTCTACTGGTCCATCCCAGATGTTTCTACTGGTCCATCCCAGATGTTTCTACTGGTCCATCCCAGATGTTTCTACTGGTCCATCCCAGATGTTTCTACTGGTCCATCCCAGATGTTTCTATTGGTCCATCCCAGATGTTTCTACTGGTCCATCCCAGATGTTTCTACTGGTCCATCCCAGGTGTTTCTATTGGTCCATCCCAGATGTTTCTACTGGTCCATCCCAGATGTTTCTACTGGTCCATCCCAGATGTTTCTGTTGGTCCATCCCAGATGTTTCTACTGGGTGATGGTCCATCCCAGATGTTTCTATTGGTCCTTCCCAGATGTTCCTACTGGTCCATCCCAGATGTTTCTATTGGTCCATCCCAGATGTTTCTATTGGTCCATTCCAGATGTTTCTACTGGTCCATCCCAGATGTTTCTACTGGTCCATCCCAGATGTTTCTACTGGTCCATCCCAGATGTTTCACTGGGTGATGGTCCATCCCAGATGTTTCTATTGGTCCATCCCAGATGTTTCTACTGGTCCATCCCAGATGTTTCTACTGGTCCATCCCAGATGTTTCTACTGGTCCATCCCAGATGTTTCTACTGGTCCATCCCAGATGTTTCACTGGGTGATGGTCCATCCCAGATGTTTCTACTGGTCCATCCCAGATGTTTCTACTGGTCCATCCCAGACGTTTCTACTGGTCCATCCCAGATGTTTTATGGTCCATCCAGATGTTCTACTGGTCCATCCCAGATGTTTCTACTGGTCCATCCCATATGTTTCTACTGGTCCATCCCAGATGTTTCTATGGTCCATCAGATGTTCTATTGTCCATCCCGATGTTTCTACTGGTCCATCCCAGATGTTTCTACTGGTCCATCCCAGATGTTTCTAATGGTCCATCCAGATGTTTCTACTGGTCCATCAGATGTTTCTCTGGTCCATTCCAGATGTTTCTACTGGTCCATCCCAGATGTTTCTACTGGTCCATCCCAGATGTTTCTACTGGTCCATCCCAGATGTTTCTACTGGTCCATCCCAGATGTTTCTACTGGTCCATCCCAGATGTTTCTACTGGTCCATCCCAGATGTTTCTACTGGTCCATCCCAGATGTTTCTACTGGTCCATCCCAGATGTTTCTACTGGTCCATCCCAGATGTTTCTACTGGTCCATCCCAGATGTTTCTACTGGTCCATCCCAGATGTTTCTACTGGTCCATCCCAGATGTTTCTACTGGTCCATCCCAGATGTTTCTACTGGTCCATCCCAGATGTTTCTACTATTGGTCCATCCCAGATGTTTCACATGGTCCATCCCAGATGTTTCTACTGGTCCATCCCAGATGTTTCTACTGGTCCATCCCAGATGTTTCTACTGGTCCATCCCAGATGTTTCTACTGGTCCATCCCAGATGTTTCTACTGGTCCATCCCAGATGTTTCTACTGGTCCATCCCAGATGTTTCTACTAATGGTCCATCCCAGATGTTTCTACTGGTCCATCCCAGATGTTTCTACTGGTCCATCCCAGATGTTTCTATTGGTCCATCCCGATGTTTCTACTGGTCCATCCCAGATGTTTCATTGATGGTCCATCCCAGATGTTTCTATGGTCCATCCCAGATGTTTCTACTGGTCCATCCCAGATGTTTCTATTGGTCCATCCCAGATGTTTCTATGGTCCATCCCAGATGTTTCTATTGGTCCATCCCAGATGTTTCTACTGGTCCATCCCAGATGTTTCTACTGGTCCATCCCAGATGTTTCTATTGGTCCATCCCAGATGTTTCTACTGGTCCATCCCAGATGTTTCTACTGGTCCATCCCAGATGTTTCTATTGGTCCATCCCAGATGTTTCTACTGGTCCATCCCAGATGTTTCTACTGGTCCATCCCAGATGTTTCTACTGGTCCATCCCAGATGTTTCTACTGGTCCATCCCAGATGTTTCTACTGGTCCATCCCAGATGTTTCTACTGGTCCATCCCAGATGTTTCTACTGGTCCATCCCAGATGTTTCTACTGGTCCATCCCAGATGTTTCTACTGGTCCATCCCAGATGTTTCTACTGGTCCATCCCAGATGTTTCTATTGGTCCATCCCAGATGTTTCTACTGGTCCATCCCAGATGTTTCTACTGGTCCATCCCAGATGTTTCTACTGGTCCATCCCAGATGTTTCTACTGGTCCATCCCAGATGTTTCTATTGGTCCATCCCAGATGTTTCTACTGGTCCATCCCAGATGTTTCTACTGGTCCATCCCAGATGTTTCTACTGGTCCATCCCAGATGTTTCTACTGGTCCATTCCAGATGTTTCTATTGGTCCATCCCAGATGTTTCTACTGCTCCATCCCAGATGTTTCCACTGGTCCATCCCAGATGTTTCTACTGGTCCATCCCAGATGTTTCTACTGGTCCATCCCAGATGTTTCTACTGCTCCATCCCAGATGTTTCCACTGGTCCATTCCAGATGTTTCTACTGGTCCATCCCAGATGTTTCACTGGGTGATGGTCCATCCCAGATGTTTCTATTGGTCCATCCCAGATGTTTCTACTGGTCCATCCCAGATGTTTCTACTGGTCCATCCCAGATGTTTCTACTGGTCCATCCCAGATGTTTCTACTGGTCCATCCCAGATGTTTCTACTGGTCCATCCCAGATGTTTCTATTGGTCCATCCCAGATGTTTTATTGGTCCTCCCAGATGTTTCTATTGGTCCATCCCAGATGTTTCTACTGGTCCATCCCAGATGTTTCTATTGGTCCTCCCAGATGTTTCCCTATTGGTCATCCAGATGTTTCTAGGTCCATCCCAGATTTTTTACTGGGTGATGGTCCATCCAGATGTTTCTACTGGTCCATCCCAGATGTTTCTACTGGTCCATCCCAGATGTTTCTATGGTCCATCCCAGATGTTTCTATATGGTCCATCCCAGATGTTTCTATTTGGTCCATCCCAGATGTTTCTACTGGTCCATCCCAGATGTTTCTATTGGTTCCATCCCAGATAATACTATTGGTCCATCCCAGATGTTTCTACTGGTCCATCCCAGATGTTTCTACTGGGTGATGGCCCATCCCAGATGTTTCTACTGGTCCATCCCAGATGTTTCTACTGGTCCATCCCAGATGTTTCTACTGGTCCATCCCAGGTGTTTCTATTGGTCCATCCCAGATGTTTCTACTGGCCAGATGTTTCTAATGGTCCATCCCAGATGTTTCTACTGGTCCATCCCAGATGTTTCTACTGGTCCATCCCAGGTGTTTCTATTGGTCCATCCCAGATGTTTCTACTGGTCCATCCCAGATGTTTCTATTGGTCCATCCCAGATGTTTCTACTGGTCCATCCCAGATGTTTCTGTTTTCTGATGGTTCAGTTCCAGATGGGAATGCCTCTCCGTCCAGAGAAGTCCACCGTGCTTCTGGGATCTGTTAATATAGGGCCTCCTTCTGGCCCGGTCCAGTTCTAACTGTTATTTATGGATGTAACTACGTATTGTGGTACCACACAAAGGTTTACCAAAGTATTCCTGAGCCCATGATGTGATATCACTGATAAATGAATGAATGATTCTCGATGCAGCGCCACCTTCTGGCACTCAGCGAGGACAGAGCTCTTTTATCTTTATCCCCTCCTTAATGTGTCTTATCCCACAGCCCTTTGTTTGTCTACTGCCATGGAACCTCTTTCTGCATCAACGATGGTTCTGGATATGGACTGGTCAGATGGACTCTTAAAACATTTTAATGACTTTTCACCCAGAAAAGGCCATAAGGGATGGATCTGTGCCAAGTTTACCTGATGGATTACTGTAGAGCCATGATTCTCAAACTGTGGTACTTGTTCCAACAGTGGTACTCAAGCTTTCCCTAGTTGTACTTGAAGAAAAGTTCTAAATATTTTTTTTAAATAAAATTAATTAAAAAATGTATAATTCACTCACAGTGTGGCTGTGGCTATGGACAATTACCAATAAATAATCCTTATTAGGAGGAAATAAGCCTTTGGTAATTTTCTGTAGTTAAAAAGCTAAGCCTGCTCTACTGTATGTTTAGGTTGGTGGTTCTCGGAGAGCTCGACATTTTCTCAGGTGGTACCCACTGTAAAAACGTTTGAGAAATACTGCTATAGAGGATCGTAGATGTCTCACTTTGACCATTGAGACACTATAAACATCTGGAGAATTGGATTCACTGGATGAAATATTAGGGGTGTCACAATCTCGATTTTGTATCGAAATCGATAGAAATTACGTTTTGACCTTGCACGTTGGAATCCAAAAGAGGATCACGGTCACCTCCTGCCATGGTTACATTCGGTGTGTCCCACTCGGGACTCCGTAGCAATATTTAGCAGGCAACCGTCTCAACACAAAGAACCACACATCTCATTTTCTCTAACAAGTAACTCTCACCAGTTCTCATACAGCTCACAACATTTTAACTTCCTGTATCACATCCCCCGTGATCACGTCTACAGAGCATAATAGCTGACGCTAGCAAGTAGCTATTAGCTAAGCTACAGTTAAACCATGGCTAAGACAGATCAAGAAAGAAGCAGCGGGACCAGAGCTAAAGCCGCTCCTTCTACTCCCAAATCCCCGGTGAGGAAATCTTGAGTTCCCGGCGAGTTAGATCCACATTTTCGTAAACAAGAGATCCACTGTTAGCTACATTTTACTCGGTCCAATCAGATTTCTGGAGCTTTGTGTCAGTCGTTCTGCAGTAACTATAAAGAGTCACTAGATGGCAGCCACCCTCTGTTTCTAATCATTTATACTGTTACACTTTTATTGTAAATAAATTATTTTAATTTGACCATTAATGTCTAATGTTACACATTACACAAGAATAAAAAACATTGCATCACTTTTGTCTTTCAAAATATAGATTTACTGCAAAAAAGAATTCGATGCATAAAACCAATGATTGTATAGTCTAAAAATAACACAGAGCTCTGTACTGTAAAAGGGAAAAAATGAAATAAAAAATGGAGAATCAAATTGAGGATTTGGAGAATCGTGACACCCTTATTATCTATACAGTAAAATGATTTAAATAACGATCATTTTTATCGTTCAGATTTTTAAAAACGCTCTAGATGACATTTTATAACTTTGGTCATTCCTATGAACTGATGTTTTAACTATAAAAAAATGCTTAAGATTTATCATAATAAATATAATACAGCCTCCGTTTTTTAATTCATTTCTCAGTCCTGAATTTAAAGATTTTTGTTCTCAAAACTACTAAAATGTTAAAATGCCGCTGAAGGTTTAGGTAAAGGGAGGTGGCAACCATGGGGGGGGTCGGATCACCTGATCACGTGTTGCATGAGGCAGCCGTGCACGCGCATGCCCGTGCACCAGCAGCGGGACTCGCAGCGGCAGCTTGAAGGAGGAGGAGGACGGAGCAGCGCAGCATCTCTCCGCGTCTCCGGCTGGAAGAAGGATGCGGTTCTGGACCTTCTCGGCTCTGCTGATGTCCCTCCTCGGCTCAGGTACGGAACCACGGCTTTCATTCCCAACTCATCCCAAACAAACTTCCCAACCCGACGGAGGCAGCAGGTCAGAGTTTGGGCTTTTCTGTCACAGATAAAAGCTGAAGATGAAGGCTCTGAATGTTTTAAAAGAAAACGTGGCTTTTTTTTCTGCGGTGATGGATCCGTCACATCTGGTTCCGCTCTGATAGAAGTGGTTCATGCCGAACCTTCATTGGTGGTTCTGCTGCGCTCTGTGCGCAACAACCGCTCCAGGTGACTTTATTAGTCAGAAAAACATCGACTCTGCAGAAGCTTCTTTATTATTCTAGCTATGAAGGATAAGAACAAAATCAAGATATCGATGTAGAACTAATACTAATAATAATTGTTTTAGCCGCATTTCAAAAATGAGTGATGAAACATCCTTCTGGTTCTGGTGTTTTATTGATGGAGACTTGTTTCCTCCTCCATAAAAGTGACAGAACCACCGATGAGGGTCATGGACAGAGCAGCTTCTCCCTTTGGATGAAGCACTGTCTCGTCTTCGTCCCAACGCACCAATCGAGCAGCTGCACCCTCCGCTTCCCCAGCCGGGACTTTGGAATGTGGTTCTGCATGGTTCTGTTGAAAAACGATGGACCCACCTGGAATATTTGTGAACTTGAAGGTAGCAGACGTTGCTCTGAAATCTCTGCCGGACGTTTCTGGTGGAGAGTATCCAATCCCATACCATGATACCACCTTCCACCATCTCAGGGTCTGGATGCTCTTCTTCCTGCAAACCTCTGGAGAACTGACCCGTCTGACGCTCCATCCCAGAAGCCTCTGAGCGCCAGACATCAGTGGCTGATTACTGATGGAGAACCACATGAAGTTTAAAGCTGTTCTGCTCTCTGTCTCAGTGGATCCTTGGTTTTAATCCGCTCAGTTAGTTTTACCCATCTGTGCTTCTCGGAGACTCGGCCTGTCATGGATGCTACTGTTGGATAAATGGTTCAAACCCTCAATGTTAAGCAGCTTTTTTCCAACTAGAATATAAAACCTGATTTAACAGGGTCAGATGAAACGTCGGCAGGTCTGAAACTGCAGAAAGAGACGTGAGTTCATTCAATAAAACAGAGATGCTGGTGTGTAAAGGCAGTCAGCACACAGGGACCCTTCATTTACTGCCTAGTTTGACTAATAATATTAATAATAATATATATTTCATCAAGCAGTTCAAAAGCACAGAAACACCAGCTAGTTGACTAAAAGTTAAAAATGTTGTAAGATTATGGAGGACTTATCTTGCCATAATTTACTATAAATGTGAAATCAAATGATTACATTATGTATTTATTTCATCGTAAATGTACCTATTTTTATTCATATTTATTTAATTTTTAAATATTTTGCATTTTATTTCCTATATCTAACAACTTAGTTAATCGGTTTAATATTCATTTATTTTCTATTTTATTCAACTATATATTTAACTGTATTATGTATTTATTTCATTTCATTATTTATTTATTTGTTTTTTTACTTTTTTTAATTATAGATTTATTTATTTAATTAATTTAATCACATATCCAAGTATTTTATTTAATTTTATGTTTCATTTAACAATTTATTTATTTTTTATTCAATCACATATCTATTTTATTTATTTGTATTTTATATTTAACTATTTATTTTATATTTTAGTTCATTATATATATTTTTTTTTAATCATATATGCATTTTATTTTTTATATTTCAATATGTATTCTCTATTTAATTTCATCATATATATTTTTCTTTTAATCATATATCTATTTTATCAATATTTATTTAAGATTTTTTCTATTTTATTTGATTATATATCTATGTACTCATCGTCAGGATCCGTTTGCCTTATCAGATCTTGTTTGAAACCATCAGAACCGTGTCGCCTGTAGAAGCAGGGAGAGCATCCCTCCTCCTCCTCTGGTCGGTCCGTAGATTAGTTCTGGAGAGGAGAAGGGGAACCCAGGAGAAGCCAGTGATGGGGAGGCAGTGGAGCGAGTCTAGAACGGATATTCTATGTTTGTGCTTCTGGACTCTCACTCTAACAGCAGAATGTTACAGGTTCCTCAGGATTTTGGAGGAGTGATGCTTTCTGCACTTTAGATCAGCTGGAGGTTTTCCAGTGATATATTTTACTGTCCTGATACTAAATAATGACAGTCTTCATGCATCGCTTCAGTTTTCTCTCGCTGCACTGAAGGCAGAAGACGGATTGCTTTATTTGGGTCATAAAGTGCTGGGGAGGTGTCCTTCACTTCTATCCCCATCTTGTTACGCTACCAAGTTTGGTTTTATTTTTTGCTCATAGTAATAAAGTGACATGTTTTCATACATTTTTAATGCACACCTTTATGGTGACACAGAACCTTCTGGACTGGAGTCCAGTTACCTGAACATCATCTGCAGAAACTAAATTCTCTGGTCTTATGAAACCAAAGTAAACGCCTCCTCTCCATGTAAGCTGTTGTGAAGTAGAGTGGTGGCAGCATCATGCTGTGGGGATGGGTTTTTACACTAGAAACGGTGAGATGAAAGCAGAGATTCTTCAAGAAAACCTGGTGATGATGCCTGATGGTGGCAAAGATCCAAGAGAGAAACCCAACCAGAACCTAGATTTGACTGAAAAACCTAAAAATGTCCTTCTGCTGATGCCGTCCTTGAAGTCTGAGCTGAGGAGATCTGGAGAGAAAAAAGGTGGAAAAATCTGTCGCAGTCAAACCCAAGAAGATTTGAGGTAGGGACTGTTGTTAAAGGTGTGAATACTTTTGCACTGATTCATTTCAAATATTTACGATCGTCATAAGTTTACAAAAATACAACAATATCAAAAGTTGTGTCATCATGGAAAATGTTTTATGAAAGAAATCTCTTCTCTGGTGTTTTCTGGTTCTCCTGCAGCTGCTTGGTCAGCGATAAGACATCTCTCCTCCCGGTTTGCTTCTTTCCTGTTGGAGCGTCAGATTTATTCAAATTTTCTCTTATTTACTCATGTTCACTCAGATTTATCATATTTAATCACATTTACTCTTATTTACTCTTATTTAATCATATTTACTTTAAGTTACTCATATTTACTATTATTTAATCTTATTTTATACTTTTGCTCTCATTTAATCTTATTTATTCATAATTATTCATATTTACTCTTATTTATTCATATTTACTCTTATTTATTCATATTTACTTACTTTTACTCTTGTCCCCTCTTATTTACTCTTTACCATTAATTACTCTTATTTACTCATATTTACTTATATTTACTCATATCTACTCTTATCTACTGACATTTACTCTTGTTTGCTGATATTCAGTCAAATTTACTGTTATTTACAGTGATTTACTCTTATTTACTCATATTTAATTATATTTACTCTTATATTAACTTTCATTTGGTCATATTTATTCTTATTTAATCATATTTACTGTTATTTAATCATATTTACTTTTATTTTCTCATAGTTATCTTATTTACTCATAATTACTCTTATGGACAAAAATATCTCCAGGACAAAACAGACATTTTCGTCGTCAGCCCTGAGGCTCAGAGAAGAGAAACTTTTACCAAAACTATGGTCACTGTTTTTTAATCCTTTTAATTGTGATTTTTGACCCATAGCTGACTTTCATCCCTCACAGTAACTACTGTTCCCTAACAACCATTGTTGCTTTTAGATTTGTGCGTGCATTGGAAATGGATTGGAAGGAGGAGGGGTATAGCTGGGATCATCTTTGTATTCTGGGTCGGGGGGGTCATGTGGGGTACTTGAAATGCTATTTTGTATGAAAAGCGCTTACAGTGGTGATGGAAAGTTTATGCCCCCCAGGTAAACATTTGTATTAATGTGCTTAAAGAAGCCAAGGAAAGATGGAAAACGTCTCCAAAAGGCATTAAATTACAGATGAGACATTCTTATAGTGTGTCAAAAAAGTTATATTTTATTTTCATCATTTACACTTTCAAATTAACAGAAAACAAAATGATGGCGCAGAGTTAATACCTTGTACTTCCCCTTTGGCAGGTATCACAGCTTATAACGGCTTTTTGTTGCCAGCCAAGAGTATTTCAGTTCTTGTTTCAGGGATCGTCGCCCATTCTTCCTTCCAAAAGTTTCCAGTTCTTTGGGATTTCTGGGCTGTCTGTAAAACTCCTCTTTTAAGGTCTATCCATAGATTTTCTATTATGTTGAGGTCAGGAGATTGTGAAGGTAAAACCTTCAGTTTACGCCTCCTGATGAAATCCATGGTGGATTTTGAGGCGTGTTTAGGATCAATATCCGCTCGTAAAATCAATTCTCTCTTCAACTTCAGCTTTTTTTGCAGATGGCATCAAGTTACCGTCTAAAATTTGCTGAAATGTAACAGAATCCATCTTTCCTTCAACACGTGAAATGTTCCCTGTGCCACTGGCTGCAATACAACCCCACAGCATGATTGATCCACCCCCATGCTTAACAGTTGGACAGACGTTCTTTTCATTAAATTCTGTACCTTTGCTTATTCGGGCCGAAAAATTCTATTTTAACCTCAACAGTCCACGGAACTTTTTCCCGAAATGCATCAGGCTTGTTTTTATGTTCAAACACTGATTTTTGTGATGAGGACGTAGAAGAGGTTTTCTTCTGCTTAATCTTCCATGAAGACCATATTTGTACAAGTATAATACTGACGCACCACGCCAGTGTTTCTTTCTGGAGGGATCATGCAGTCAAACGTGTGTTTTGATTTACTTTTCTGACAATCCTGCGAGCTGTTCTGTCAGATATATTTTTCTTGGTCTTCCAGATCTGGCTTTAACTTCCACTTTTCTTGATGACTGACATTTCTTAATTACATTCCAAACAGAGAATATTTGCATCTGGAAACGCTTTGCTGTCTTCTTATAGCCTTCTCCTGCTTTGTGAAAGTCAACTATTTTCAGTTTCAGGGTTCTAGACGACTGCTTATAGGAACCCGTGGTTCTGATTGTTGGGGCGAGGTCAGATGAGTCTGGGCCTTCACCTTCACCTCGTCTTTCCAAACGATGATTGTTAACAATCCGTGCCACTGTCAGGTCTCAGCTGTCCAAAGGCGCTAGTATAAGGTATTAACTCTGCTGGGCGCCCAAACTTTTGCAGATGGCATTATTTTGTTTTCTGTTATTTTGAAAGTGTAAATGATGAAAATAAAATGTAACTTTTTTGACACATAATAAGAATGTCTCATCTGTAATTTAATACCTGTTTGAGACGTTTCCGTCTTTCCTTCTTTATGCACATTAATACAAATGTTTACCTGGGGTGCTCGAAATTTCGATACCCACTGTATTTGAATAAAATTTGATTTGATGTACACATCTTTAGCCTACTTTAATAATTTTTACTCTCATTATTTACTCATTTATTGATATTTTCTCTTATATACTCTTATTTAATCATATTTACTCATAATTAATCATATTTACTCTTATCTATTGATATTTACTATTTTTTAATCTTATTTAATCATAGTCACTTATATTTACTCTTATTTATTCTTATTTAATCATATTTTTCCCTTATTAACTGTTATTAACAATTTTTTTAATAATTTACTCGTTTTTACTCGTATATACTCTTAGTTGCAATTTTTTTACTCATATTTACTCTTATTATTTCATTATTTCTCACTCCTATATACTTGCATTTACTTTTTTTTAACATTATTTACTCTTATTCACTCTTATTTACTGTTATTCAACATTATTTACTCTTATTCACTCTTATTTACTGTTATTTAACATTATTTACTCTTATTCACTCTTAATTACTGTTATTTAACATTATTTACTCGTGTGTACTCTTATTTACTGTTGTTTAACATGATTTACTTTTGTTCACTCTTATTTAAAATGTTTTACTCTTATATACTCTTATTTACTGTTGTTTAACATGATTTACTTTTGTTCACTCTTATTTTAAATGTTTTACTGTTATATACTCTTATTTACTGTTACCATTATTTACTCTTATTCACTCTTATTTACTGTTATTTAACATTATTCACTCTTATATATTCTTATTTACTGTTATTTAACATTATTTACACGTATGTACTCTTATTTACTGTTGTTTAACATTATTTACTTTTGTTCACTCTTATTTACCATTATTTACTGTTATATACTCTTATTTACTGTTACCATTATTTACTCTTATTCACTCTTACTTATTATTTCTTACTCTATATACTTGCATTTACTGTTGTTTAACATTTTTTACTCTTATTCACTCTTATTTACCATTATTTACTGTTATATAATCTTATTTACTGGTATTTACCATTATTTACTCATATATACTCTTATTTACTGTTATTTAACATTATGTACTCTTATATACTCTTATTTACTGTTATTTAACAGTATTTACTCTTATATACTCTTATTTACTGTTAACATTATTTACTCTGGTTCACTCTTATTTAAAATGATTTACTCTTATATACTCTTATTTACTATTGTTTAACATTATTTACTCTTGTTCACTCTTATTTACCATTATTTACTGTTATATACTCTTGTTCACTCTTGTTTAAAATTATTTACTCTTATA
This sequence comes from Apricaphanius iberus, assembly GCA_028564705.1. Taxonomy (NCBI): domain Eukaryota; kingdom Metazoa; phylum Chordata; class Actinopteri; order Cyprinodontiformes; family Aphaniidae; genus Apricaphanius; species Apricaphanius iberus. The sequence goes on from JAPXFQ010002516.1 coordinate 12,279, forward strand.
TATTCTTATTTACTGTTGTTTAACATTATTTACCCTTGTTCTCTCTTATTTAAAATTATTTACTTATATATAGTCTTATTTACAGTTACCTTTATTTACTCTTATTCACTCTTACTTATTATTTCTTACTCTATATACTCTTATTTACTGTTGTTTAACATCATTTACTCTTGTTCACTCTTATTTACCATTATTTACTGTTATATACTCTTATTTACTGGTATTTACCAGTATTTACTCATATATACTCCTATTTACTGTTATTTAACATTATTTACTCGTATGTACTCTTATTTACTGTTGTTTAACATTATTTACTCTTGTTCACTCTTATTTACCATTATTTACTGTTATATACTCTTATTTACTGTTAAATACCATTATTTCCTCTTATTCACTCTTACTTATTATTTCTTACTCTATATACTTGCATTTACTGTTGTTTAACATTATTTACTCTTATATACTCTTATTTACTGTTATTTAACAGTATTTACTGTTATATACTCTTATTTACTGTTATTTACCATCATTTACTCTTATATACTCTTGTTCACTCTTGTTTAAAATTATTTACTCTTATATACTCTTATTTACTGTTGTTTAACATTATTTGCTCTTGTTCACTCTTATTTAAAATTATTTACTTATATATAGTCTTATTTACAGTTACCTTTATTTACTCTTATTCACTCTTACTTATTATTTCTTACTCTATATACTCTTATTTACTGTTGTTTAACATCATTTACTCTTGTTCACTCTTATTTACCATTATTTACTGTTATATACTCTTATTTACTGGTATTTACCAGTATTTACTCATATATACTCCTATTTACTGTTATTTAACATTATTCACTCTTATATACTCTTGTTCACTCTTGTTTAAAATTATTTACTCTTATATACTCTTATTTACTGTTATTTACCATCATTTACTCTTATATACTCTTGTTCACTCTTGTTTAAAATTATTTACTCTTATATACTCTTATTTACTGTTGTTTAGCATTATTTACTCTTGTTCACTCTTATTTACCATTATTTACTGTTATATACTCTTATTTACTGTTAAATACCATTATTTCCTCTTATTCACTCTTACTTATTATTTCTTACTCTATATACTTGCATTTACTGTTGTTTAACATTATTTACTCTTATATACTCTTATTTACTGTTATTTAACAGTATTTACTCTTATATACTCTTATTTACTGTTATTTAACATTATTTACTCTTATATACTCTTATTTACTGTTATTTACCATTATTTACTCTTATATACTCCTATTTACTGTTATTTGCCATTATTTACTCATTTTACTCACTGGAGGTTTTAGAGTTCTGGTTTATCAAAATATTTCTGTTTTTACTCTCCTGCTTCCTCATAACGGTGCAGGACGGGCCCTTCAGATCCAGTGTTACCAGTGTGAGATGACACACGACTGTGCCACGCCCGAGTTCATCGTAAACTGCACGGTGAATGTGCAGGATATGTGCCAGAAGGAGGTGCTGGTGAAAGACGACGGTGAGTTAAGCTCAGGAGGAAGTCTGGTGGTTCATCCGGAGGTTTTTCAGGAAAATTATGAACGACTTTATGCCTTACAGATGTTTTAAATCCGCAGTATGCTTTTAATTTGCTCTCTCTGCTCTGGTCCTTTAGTGGATGCTGATTCATCATCTTAGAGGAAAATGATGTAAAGACTAATTTCTGAAGAAGTGATAAGTCTGACGTCTGTCAGGATGAAAATCTGAGGTCAGGGTTTAAACTCGAATAACCTACGTCAGAGAACTAGCACCATTGTTGATTTTAAAAAAATTAAAGATGTTAAGTATTCTGCTTTTTCCCCCTAGTATTCTGCTTTATATGCAACTCTGCACTAAACCAGGGAGCCAACCTCCTATGGCTGATTACCTTCTGTTTTAAGGGGGCTACACTGTCTAGTGCCAAACGCAGTGAGGAAGTAATACTTTGAACCAGACCATCAATATCTGAAGGGTTAGAGTTGGAATTAATGCCATCCACTGTGTTATTCTGAGACACATACGGAAACAAAAATGGAAAAGATTCTTTAAAACTTGTTACAGCATTGTCTGATAAAGTTCTGCTGTAATGAAATAAAGTAAATTCAAAGGTTATCAAACAATGGTCAGATAGGACTGGGTTATGTGGGAGGACTATTAGTTCATCACACTCAATGCCGTATGTCAGTACAATGTCTAAAGTGTGCCGACCAGAGTGTGTGGGTCCCTTCACTTTCTGAGTAAAGCCAATTGAGTTTAAGATAATATTAAAGGCTGCGGTTAGGCTATCACTTTCAGTGTCCATGTGAATATTAAAATCCCCTACTATAATTACCTGATCAGTGTTTAAAACTAAATCAGATAAAAAATCTGAGATCTGGTCCAAGAATTGAGAGTAAGGGCCTGGTGGACGATACAAAACCACAAACAAAAGTGGTTTTGATGTTTTGCAGCTTGGATGAGGAAAGTTTTAAACTGAAGAGGTTTCTCCACTACGGAAGCATTAAAACCTGTTCTATTCAATTCATTTTTATTTATATAGCGCCAATTCACAACAAATGTCATCTCAAGGCACTTTGCAAGAAAAGTCATTTCAATATAATTATCCAAACATTCCAATCAGTTAAAAGTTTTCTATGTGAGGAATCCCAGCAGATTGTGCTGAGTCATTGATGTGAGGTTGTGTTCTGATCATTTAGACTCCAACCACAGCAATCCCTCATACTGAGAAAGCATGTAGTGACAGTGGAGAGGAAAAACTCCCCTTTAACAGGAAGAAACCTCCAGCAGAACCAGAACCAGAACCTAGATCAGTACAAGCGGTCATCTGCCACGATCGTCTGGGGGTCTGAGAAGACGGAAAAGAGACAGCATGGAGGATGCTCTGTGACTTTGAGCATCATCTGGACCGATGCTCCCCATCCAGCAGGGGGCGCTGTAGCTGAAAAATAATGAGAGAAAACTGGGTTAACAATCACAATAACAGCAGAAAAAATATATCTGGAAGTAGTAGGAGAGAAAAGTAGCAGAGAGAAGAAAAGTGGTCAGTCTGTCCTCCAACAGTCTAAACTTATAGCAGCATAACTACAAAAATATCTCAGGATAACCTAAGCCATTCTAACTATAAGCTTTATCAAAAAGGAAGGTTTTAAGCCTAGTCTTAAAAACAGACAGAGTATCTGCCTCATGGACTAAAACTGGGAGCTGGTTCCACAGGAGAGGAGCCTGATAACTAAAAGATCTGCCTCCTATTCTACTTTTAGAAATCCTAGGAACTACCAGTAGACCTGCATTCTGAGAACAAAGTTCTCTGTTAGGAACATATGGAACAATCAGATCTCTGATGTACGATGGAGCTGATTATTAAGGGCTTTATACGTAAGGAGGAGGATCTTAAACTCTATTCTGGATTTAACAGGGAGCCAATGGAGAGAAGCTAAAACAGGAGAAATGTGATCTTGTTATAACTGGATAATGCTCCTGAATTTATTTCTTAGGTCTGGCAGTTAAATGTTTCCGTACTCCACTGTAGAAAGTTCAGAATTTTACTAAAATGTACTAAAATACCCAAAATAATGACCATACATGTAGACAACAATATTAGACACTCATTTATGTAGTTTATCAGCAAAAAAAGTTTGATTTGGGGGCGAGCTGCTCTCTCACGCTTGTGCCTTGACCAATCAAAATACTCAAAATAATTAATTTATGTTTAGTAAACTTATCACCGTGATGACCTGAATTAACGCCTGCAGCAGGTTTATCATGTAGCCCTGACCAGTGAGCACTGAGATATGGTTTTTATCATCAATTAGACATAAATTATAATATATTGGCTCCTTGGATTGGAACTGTCTATTAAAATATCTCCTATATTTCTGCACATGTCTGAGTGTTGCCACTTTGCCCGTTTTCTTATAATATGCGTGCCTCTGCTCTGCCTCTGCTTGAAGAGGAGGTCGTTGATAATACCTACTCAGGGCGGCGTGCAGAAGTGGCATCGATAACAATCAGTCGGGCTCCATGATTCACACAAGGTCCACTTTCCTTTGCCTGTAGGTTTTGCATGCAGCCTAGAGGCTTCAGGATTTAATCCTTAACTCGACCAGCTTTGTTTGTCCTGAATAAAGCTAAATAAAAAAATTAGACCAAATCTTGATTGAAAAGCTGTTATTGTGGGTAGTTGTCTTAACAGACAGGGGTCAAACTCTACGGTAACATTTTATTATAAAGTTTTGTTACTAAACATTAATGCTTAGTATTTCATTAACAGATCATTTACAGATGTTACACGCTTACTTTTATAACATTTGCAAATACATTTACCCCATTATTTTGTAAGTTATTAGGTAATGAGCTACTGTTCATTTATAAAAGCTTGTGATTAAAAATGTTGGTTAATCATTATTGAATAATTTATACATCACTGCTGCATCATAATCTTATGAAAAAAACAATGACTGTTATAACTTTAAAACGTTTGAAATAATTTATAAACCATTACCAAATGTGTTTATGATCATTTGTAAATGTTTATTTGATCGTTATTTAACCATTTGTAAACTTCTTTAAAAGCCTTTATAAGGGAATATTAAATCATAATCTCATGCTGTGCAAATGATCTGACATACTGAACAGATAAATGTTTAATAACAAACATTATTATAAACTTTGTGCCCTGACCAAATGTTTTATAACGAAGCTGAGAGAGTTTCTATCTGCCGGCGTCAGATCCCAAGAGTCTCCCAGAACTCAGTTTGGTCCAGCAGGTCACTGCAGGGCCGGTTCTGGTTCTGGAGGAGTAATTGATGGCAGCTTCTTAGATAACATTCACACTGCTAATCGTTATGCTCAAATCACCTTTTTTGATTAAAACATATTTTTTTGTGTGTGTGGTTGTTAACTGTATAAGTGAAATGCGACACCAAACAGGCTCCAGTGTGAACGGCCCGTTACGTCGGTCCGTGTTCCCCCATCGCCATTTGTTTTGGCTCCACCCACAGTACTGGATCCCACCATTTTCGATTCTGATTGGCTGACCGGTAGATTTCTCATTAATCCTAACATTGGAAGAACATTACCTAACCATAATAACACTATTTTTCTAATCCTAATATTCAGAAACCATTGCCTAAATCTACTGTGATCCAACTGTTTAATGTTTACGAGCAGCAGGTGCATCGCATGTGGGTGTAACCGAAACACATCTGGAGGGGGGAACTTTATATCTATATAACTTATATCAACATAACAGGCCTTAAAGTGTCCTGCAGGTTTAGAAGGTAAGATATCAAACACAAAGCGCTATAGATGTCAGTGTTTGTTCGACAGTTTGCCAATTCCTCCGCAGTTGGAGTCGTCAGTTTTCACTTATCTAGTCCATAAAGTTCCCTTTCTGCCCTTTGACTGGCTCCATCTCCAGTATCCGCCATGTTTGTTCGAGTGTTTGCCTCCTCAGCTGCAGAGTAGTGAAACCTATCTCATGTCCATGAAGGGATAGATGATTCAGAATAGAATCACCTGACGAAGAGCAGCAGCGGCTTGTTTCCAACTGTCCAAACTTTGTTGCTCTGGATGGATGAGATATTAAAATCCTTTCAGATTCAGATGAAAGAATAGATAATATTTACCACCAATTACAGCTCTGTAATCATCTCACTGCAGTCCTCACGTCTCTGTCTCTGTGCTCATCTCAGGGATCCACTACCGTAAGTCCTGTGCCTCATCGGGAGCCTGTCTCATCGCCTCCTCCGGCTACCAGCAGTTCTGCACCGGCAAGCTCCACTCGGTGTGCATCACATGCTGCAGCACGCCGCTGTGCAACGGCCCACGGCAGAAGAAGCGCACCGCGCAGTCGTCCGCCGTAATGCCGCAGCTCCCCCTGGTCCCCGTCTGCGTCCTCCTCCTCCTGCTGGACTCCGTCCTCTGCTGACAGGGTCCTCATGTTGGCCAGAAACTCAAAGAACTGAATCTGGAGATGTTAGCTAGGGCTTGGCGATTAATCGATACAATCGATTAATCAAATCTTCTGTTTATAAACATTACATTTTTGGAAAAATCTAGGTTTTTTTATTCCAATGCATTACTTTGACAAACGCCAGCAGAAGGTCCAAAGTGTGCTGACCCGAGTGTGTGGGTCCCTTCACCTTCAGAGTGAAGCCAATTTAGTTTAAGTAGGGCTGGGCGATTAATAATTTGTATCGATTACATTAATTCATCAAATTTTCTGTTTACGAAGATTTATTTTTGAAAGATTTAGATTTTTTTATACAAATGCGGTACTTAAATCAATCTGACCAGGACCTGCCATCTTGTTTTATAAGGATATTTTACAGCTTGTTTTCAGTTGCATTCAGGTCAGTTTTCGAAAATATTTTTCATCACTTGTAATTTCTTTTTACAGAAAACGCAGTAAAAAAATTATTAAAATTGGAAATCGGATTTGGTATGAACATTTTTTGATTTTTCAGCCATATCACCCAGCCCTATCTGGAGCTTTGTGATCGTGTGAAGCCTTTTTATATGTGGTCAAGCTTCAGCATTGGTCATTTCATATGTGAAGGTCATGGTGCTGGTCAAGGACGAGACGGATGGGGACAGTTTCTGAAAAAATGTGCATCAGGAAAAAAACGTAGATATAGTTTGATTAAAAAAAAAATCTAAAATAACTGCTGTATGGACAGGATTAGCATGCTAGGAGTACAGCTGGCTGTAATAATGTATAATGTAAGGGTTATTGCACATTCAGTTACAGTGTTTACATTGCAGTAAAAGAATATGAAATATGGTACCAACAGCTTTGATTTTACACTTATTAAAGATTAAATTAAGCTGAATCTCCTCCTAGTTTTGAGCCTCAGTGTCCCTTCATCGTAGCTCCCAAAGGGAAGTGGTCGGACATGATGTAGATCCCTGTCAACGAGCCGATACGTTGTCAGTTTTCTCTGATTCTTGTTACCCAATAACCGACAGAGATGGGCTCTGGTTTCTGGATTTTAATGGAGGACATGTTTCTCTGTGGTTCCCATGCGCTTCCAGCATCACCACAAGGTGGCGACGACGTCAATCCTGTTTTCGTTCCTGCGTTTTGTCGACACATCCGCCGTAAAAACCTCAACCTGACTCTAAGTTTGTTTCTGAAACTTTCTTTTAAATAGATCAAGTTTATGAAATCAGATTACACAGAAATACATTGAATGAGACACCAAAATGGTTTTATAGCTCTGTTTAAGGTTTGCATCCAATAAAAACAGTCGCTCGGTTGTTAGATCATCGAGAAAAATTTCAGAATCAGACAAAGATAAGAATAAACACAAGATGCTAGATGATAAGACAAGAACTATCCAAACCAACATGGCTCTATCTAAAAATGTAGAGTCAAGAAATCTCTTCAACAGAACCAACAGACCGCAGGAAATGGGCCGACATGCAGGTGTCTGGATAGGGTTACAAAACCGCCTCTAAGGTTCTGGGCTCCAGAAAACCTCAGAGAGAACTATGATCCACTCATGGAGAACACCTGGAACAGTGGAGAACCTTCCTCGGAGAGGCCGACCCACCAGAAATACTCTTGGAGCTCATCATCGATTCACCCAGGAAGTCCTGCAGAACCCAGAAGATTATCTAAAGTTCTGCAGGCCTCACTGCCTCAGCCGAGGTCAGAGGTCATGATTCAACAATCAGAGAGAGAGGAAACGGCCCCCATGGGAGGGATCCAGGACCAGAACCACGGGTTGCCAAGGAGATCTTTACCTATTCTGGTTAACATGAGGAGCCCACACTATCACTCCGCCCCTCAGACGGACAATGTGTGAAAACTACAGACTGGATGAAGACAATCATGAACACTGAGTTTCAGTAAATAACATCCTGCTGGTCCTGTTCTTGTTTTGTTCATGCAGGAGGTTGACATTCAGGAGAGAAAAAGTTTGGGGAAGTTCAGCCGGTTTGGCAGAAAACAGGAAGGTTTGTTAGCAGTGAGGCAGAAACTGACTGAAAGTCAACCAAAACTTTGGATACATAAAACTGTTTTCAGGATCAAATCTAAATCTGAACATGAATGATAAAACTGGGATCATATGAGGTATCCAGAAATCAGTTCACCCAGCTTTTCATCTGCAGCTTAAACTTAAAATAAAGTTTGTGTGAGGCTGAACAATGAACCTGGTGGGTTTGTTCTTATCTGTTCACTAAAAATGCATCTTTGCCAACAGAGACATGACCTTACAACTTTTAGAAGGTTTTGTTGCAAATGTTTTACAATTATGTGAAATATTACTGCAAAGTGTAACATTTATTGGGTTTTTGGACAGCAAGACAGAATAAGAAGAAACCTGTTGGATAGACCGATAAGTCGGCCTCTATAGGGGCGTAAAAAATACAGCAATAATATGGGTTATTTAGCCTGTCATAAGAGCAAAGAGTGGGAATTCATTTTTTAACTAATGTTTTTATCCAAGGTATTCATTCAATTATAAATATCACAGTTTATAAATGTTTAGCTAGCTAGCTAATATTTAGCTGGCTAGCTAAGCATTAGCTAGCTAGCTGATATTAACCAGCAAAATATTAGCTAGTTAAATAGCTAGCTAAATTCAAAGCTTCAAACTAAATGTTTAGCTAATACTGTTTGCAGATTCACTTGTTGATAAGCAGATGTGTGCTTTCTAAATAAAAGCTTGGTGTGTTGCTGGTTAATTGCTGTTACTGTAAATCCATCAGTAAACATCTGTATTGTTGTTAGAACGGCTAACCCTACGTTTCTGACGTTTCTGAGCAATAATGAAGAGGTGACATCAAGCTTTAGTTTCAACAACAGTCTATATAGAGGTTCTCATGACCCAGCTTTTATTTTGTTAGTCTACTTCCACTTAACATAAGGTGACCAGAATTTTTAAAATTAAAACTAGGGCACCTAACTTTGACCAAAAAGGAAAGGTTGACATATCCTCGGTGACATTTACCAGCTTTTTATTGTACAAAATGCAAAAATAGTAATATTTGAACATCTATAGGCATATTCAAAACAAGGACATTCTTTTGAAATTGTTTCAGTGCAACATTTTTATCGAAACAATACTTCATTTTTGAAAGATATTTGTTTGGGCAATATTAAAAGTTGGCGTTTTGTGAACAGTAAAAACGACGTCTCTCATCAATGGCATGAGCCAATGAGGAAACGGTTACACAGACACGTAGCGTACTGTTGTGCTTTTTCATACTTCTGTGCGCTGTAAGCCATGACACTGGTTAAAAATCAGGACATTCGGGACAATGGCTGGGTGAAATCAAGACGATATAATGGGTTTGTAAACATCCATGGGGACACAGGACAAATGTCTCAAAATCTGGACTGTCCTGGGTAAATCAGGACGCCAGGTCACCTTAACTTAACAAGCGTATTAGCTAAATAATTAGCTTAGAACTAAATATTTAGCTAGCTAGCCAGCTAACCCTAACCCTATCCCTACCTAAATATTTGAACTTAATATTTAATCATGCTAACTACATAATTTATAAACTGACTTTTTGTTGTTTTTATTGAATAACATTCTGAAAATATGACTTTGTAAAATACATTTTAACGTTTTGTTTGTCTTGTAATCGGCTAAATACCGAATTATTGCTGTTAATTTTTGACTGTGAACTTTTACAAACAGCGGCCCAAAGGCTTAAAGTTCAGATAAAGTGCAGCCGTCATTGGATCGTCCGGATTCATACATCTGCCCTACGCTAGTAGAGAGAAGCTAAGGCTAAAGCTTACCATGACAATTTTGGTATTTTCATGTCTAGTTAGATTCATGCATCTGTACCTGTTTGTAAAATGTTTCTGAGACTCAGTTATATGCAAATAAATCCATCATACAACTGAACGTACTGCTTTTGTTCACTGGTTCACTCAAATCTATGCATTTACGTTACATATAGTTTAAACTTTAAACTCAACCAATGGCTTTAGCCTCAAATAAAAGACTCTTAAAAATAAATCCATCGTCTTCTCCTGCTTTTCCTTGAAGGGAGCCAATGTCCAGCAGTCCTGGGTTGAGAGACGGGGTTCTTCCTGGTCCTGGTTGCACCGCGTCATGCAGAAGAAAGACATTTAGAAAGAACCCACACCTGCATGGGGAGAAGAAACTCCATGGTGAAAGGATTCAAACCCAGGATGCTGTTGCTGCAAGGCATCAGAGTTAGAAGCTGCTCCAACATGCAGCAGGGGGATTCTCTGAATTTGGTGCACTTTGTGTCCCACATGTTTACCACCAACAATGTCATCTAAAGTAAATCACAAAATACATTTTAAAACGACCAATAGAAGGAATATGTTCTTCTATATTAAGTTGCAAACTTATTTAACAATTGTAGAGGTCAGCCATATGAGTACGTCTTCATTTAGCAAAGTAACTATTTCAGTGATTTAAGTATAAATGTAAATAGCAGTCAGTAACCGGACTTTTTTTCTGGTTCTAGAATTATTTGCCTGTCTTCTTTAGCCTAAATAAAAGAAAATTAAAAATCTTAATTAATTTGTATAAAATAGCTCATTTTCATCATGTCCCTCAGTCTTCGTCAATCTCGTAATAATTAAAATAATTGTTCAGTTAAACATTCTCTGAACCCAGTAACTGACATCACCAAAGTCTTTTACTGCTCATACAGTAAAGAGAGGTAAGTTTTAGCATACTATCTGCCTTATATTTTATTATTTTTATCAAACTGACACCGTAAAGCTCAAAAGTTCAATCCTGTACCATGCAGAAATGACATTTAAGGTTGTTTTTGAAAAAGAATATGATTGTCTCAAAAAAAATATCCGTTTATTCTGTTTTTTTCATGCTATACGCTGCTCCAAACACAAACTAATGTGGACTTAATGGCTACTTTTATCTAAAATGCTCAACTCCGTAACAAAGAACTGCTTTAAAACAACCAAAGCAGCAAAAAGATATTCTCATAAAACTTTGAGATTTTATGGTTAAGGCAAATAAACAGTTTCTCAGAGTTACAAATACTCCTTTATCAGACGCAGTGTTTCGAAACAATTTCATGTTGGGGGAATTTTCAGTAACCAGAGACAGAGAGACCAGACTGCAGAGGGCAGTTTTACTGAATATCCTGAAAACCTGGTGAATAAATGTACTAAAAATCAGTCTATTTCAGCATCGCTAGATGAGGATGATCTGGCCCTGTGTCTCATTCAGACTGCAGAGAAGCAATCATCTGGAAATGATGGTGGATCAGTGGAAGCAGGAGTCAGTAAAAACCCTCCATCTCTGATCCAACATGATGAGAATGTCTGACGGATGGAGCTTCCATCACGATGAGGCCAATAAACCTGTGCTGATCACATCTGAGCTCAAACTTCATCCAGTTGATGTTATAAACTAGTAAGTCTCCTCCACCATGATTTCAACCCTTAGAGCTTTGATATTTTATTATACATCAGATTGTTTTAATTTCAGGGACTAGAAGATGAAAGAATAACCCAGAAGAATTGTCTTTGTTCTGATGCTATGTGCTAGAAGAGGCATATTATTATGACCACTAGCTTGGTGCTGTTCATGATGGCCAGACAGAAGCCGTATGGTTTGTTCAGATGCTTTTCTCCAAGCCAGAGTTTCAAAATTACCGAGGTCCACACAGGGTCCTCACCATCATCTCAAAAGTGAGAGGTGTCGTCATACAAAAAGGTCAGGATGGTTGATTCTTGTGGGCTGCATATTAATATATAGACAAAACATATTTTGGGATTAGAGAGTTGTGGCAACAAACAAAAACTTTCCTCGACTCTCTTGTAGGATGTAAAGTTTCTGACTCGTAAAGTCCAGTAAAGAAAAGATGCAAAACATAAATAAAAACGTCATCTGTTTATTGGATAAATCCAGCTACTAAAAAATTATTTGTTGCATCTATCTAATTGCCGTGATGCTGAAGGTCCTGAAAAGACAAACTTACCTTGCAGGACGTTACATGAGCCTGAGTCACTAATTATGCAATAAAACATGCACTAAATATATAAAACACAACATATAATCACATGCCGTGTAAGAAATAAACACTACACATTACATTATTACAATGAGATGCTATGCGCATATAAATATCATCGAACCCTGTCCTGATAGCTGCCTGGTTTCACCAAATGAATCTGTTTTTCTCAGCCATTTCTGATCTTTTCTTGTGAAGAATCTGAATCGTCCATGCTGCTGTCTTCTGGCCTTACTTCTCCTCCTTGACTTTGGTCTTTACTTTTATGGCATAATGTAGAAAGTAAATTTAAAATAGTATCAGGATGATTGGTAGTGACATTACTGTGGAAATGAACCGCAAAGTCCCTCTTATGCCATAGACATTTTTATCTTAGCCAAAATCTATTTCCACCTGTGCAGACCCTCCAGTCCTGCTCTGTTTTTCTGCCAGTAAAGATTCATCCTAAATATATGAAAAGCAGTAAAGTTCTGCACAGAAACAAAAGAGAAGTGTGTTCATTCCTATCATGAACTAACAAGCTACGTTACATTGCTAGCATTAGCATTGTTAACCTGTTTAACATGATATATTGGCTCATATTAATTATAGGCTTCATTTTGCTAATATTGGTCCAACTCCTCTACTTTTGGTCAGTAAACAGGAAGGAGAAGGATCCATGTGCAGATAGATTGTTCATGCAAGCGACAAAAAACCTCCTCCAAAATGTGGAGAACTAACTGGTCGGCTTCATCAGCAGTAGCTGCGTTTCTCTTACAAATGTGCGCAAAATTTTGTCCATATTGTCTAAGTGTTGAAATAACCAAAATTCACAATTGTTGTGTTTCCAGTAAATAAACTCATCTTAAATCACAACTCGGATGTGACGGATGGATGTGAACGTTTACAGTAGATATATTCATATTGCAGCACAGCAGTAGCGCTCATTATGAGCCAATAGGAGGAGACGTAGACGTCTTATAGAGGCATTGGAGCGGTCTTAGTAAATACTCGCATTTCTTTGCTGTTTTGAATCTAATATATTATTATATATCTTATATATATATTATGCCTTTATCACGAACCAACTCATTCTCTCCATGAACACGCCGCGCCATGTTTCTCCTCCTACTCCTACTTCATCTTTTTCGCTCGTAGTAACATCCGGTTGTTGCTCATGTGACTCATGTGATGCGAAAAATGTGTTTCCATTGCTGTTTTGCGAAATATATTCATTCCGATATGCTTAAACAAAAACTTTTTATCGAAAAAGGCGATTTTTTTTTTAAATTGGCTTTTTTCCTTTAGGCAAATTTATTTACGCAGCTTCAATTTGCGGAATTTCATGGGTAATGGAAACGCAGCTATTGTCTGCAGCTAACAGGAGTAGCCAGTCACTCAAAATGTCTATGCAAACAATAACTAGTCATCACTGACTGTAATACTTTCAGCTAAGACAGAAACATGGCTGAATTGTTCTGCAGTCGCCTGAGACATCTCTGGTAGGACGTTACTTTCTATTCAACAAGGCTGTAATCGGAAAAACATTTTTAAATAGATAGGTGAGAAAGATTCCTTCATTTCTTGCTATTGTCTGCAACATATCAGTAAAAATGTCTCCATGGGGAAGTTTGCAGACTCCCAGGCGCCTCCGTCTGATAGGAGGCGCTCAATCTAAGGACATCCAGGCCGCCGAGGGTCGTTTCCATGGCAACACTAGACGTAGGGATTCTAATATCAGTTCATTCGACCTAACCTAATATTATACAGTGTCACACAATCAGACTATCACTGTGTCATGAAGAAATGGCACACAGTTCTCTCAGTATGTAAGAATACACAGAAAAGATCATTCTTAATATAAATGTCTAAATATAACTTCTTAATGTAAATGTTTACAGGCATGAACAATCGATCTGCACATGGCTCCTCCTCCTTCCTGGTTATTGGCCAATGGTAGAGGAGTCGGACCAAGAAGGACCGCCCTCCTCATTTGCATAATGAGGCAGAAATGCATGGAGTAAAAAGAGGAGACGAGGGAATGTAAAAACAAGGAAAAACAAAAAATAAATATAGTTATGCTTTTATTTTCCATTATTTCAGTTTTGGTCCTCCATAGATGCGGTTTCTACTTAGCTCTCCGGTAACGTGTCGGTGAAAAAAACAAGTTTATGTCATGTCAACAGAGACGTCACTCTGCTGGTTGTTTCTTCATTTCCAGAAGAGCGCCTCATGGTGGCAGAATGTTGGAACTAGTTGCTCATTTACATGATTTTTTTACAACAGCAGATATCTCAAAGCACGCTACAAGAAAAGTCATTTCAACCCGTGTTTGTCCGTGCTGCCTCCACCTGTTTCTACTGTCTCTTTCTCTATCAGAACATTAGAAAAAAAAATCAGCTGATGAATGAAGCAGCTGGATTGAAACCAACAGAGCGCCGCCATCTTGTTTTTCCTTGTCTGTGTTGTTCGTTTGGAAGGACTGAGTTGTCGTCCATCATCAGTCTGCTGTTTATCTGCAGAGCTGCTGACTGCAATGACTCTGAGACTAAAGATCCTCTCAACAGGAGCCGATGATCCGCTTCCTGCTGAGCAACACAAATAAAAACACATTTAGTTCTTTATTTATTAGACCTGAACTTCCCGGCTGCCAGAGCCTGGATCAGGATCAGGATCCCCTCAGGTGTTTCTTTGTCTGTTTCTGGAGGCTGATTAGAAAGCTTGGATTGCCGCTCTTCATGCAGCTTTTTCTTTATAAAAACAGGCCTCGTCTACCAATGACAACACCAGGGAGTTTTCCGTCACACATCTTCAGAAATCGGTCAGATCAAACCAATTTAAGAGCCACTTAAGGATTGCTTTTCCCTCCAAATAGGCTCCACGTCGTCTGGTAACATCAGATATCGGTAGGCTTGTTGAGGCTTTGAGAATAAAAGATGAGCAGATTTTTCTGTTTTTCATCAATGAACAAAGTAGAAAACAAGCAGACCTCAGATTTGACCTTTCACCTCCAAACTCTCTCTCCTACAGCACGTTGAATAAACAAACTTTTGTTCCCTCGCTGGTGAGTCTTATACCATGATTATATACCAACATTTTAGATATTTATGACACAGCCAAGGGTCCAGTATCTATGAATATTAGGCCCCATCATAAACAAAACAGAAATATTTTGGAGTAAATTTCCGACCAACAAAATTCAGAGATTCTAGCCATGTATCTTTCAGAAAAAACTCGGAAATTCTCCTATGTCAAAAAGTTCTAAAATTATGAGTAAAAACCCAGAATTTCTGAGATTAATTGCACATATTTTACAGAAGAAAAAAACTTGGAAATTCTGTCACAAAAGTTGTAAAATTATGAGTAAAAAGGGAAATTCTGTGATTAATTTCAGATATTTTCCAGGAAAAAAAGCAATATTCTGATGTAGAAAAGTAGAAAATTTTAATCTTAGTTTAGATATCAAAAATGTATGCCTTTAATCATAGAATTATGCGTTTTTTTTCTAGAAAATATCTGTTTTTTTGTTTGTTTTTTGGGTGGAAATTTACTCCAAAATATTTTGGTTTCGTTAACAGTTGCCCCAGTTCTGCTGTAAGTATCCCACCTGTACCTGTGTAGATTATTATATCATTAACTACAGCTTCTATATTGACATGAACAATTTACCTGATTGTTTATTAGTAACAAGATGTTTCAATGTAAATTTTAGGCTCTTTAATTTTGATTAATTTTTTTTCTCTATCCTTCTCTCATTAAAGATGTGAATGAGAAAATCTTTTTAATCCGCCTAGTTAAATATATTTAATATAAATAAAAGAAAATGTTCAAGTGTCGATTCCTCAGTGTTATTATTCATTTATGAAGTGAATTAGAGGTTGTTTGTTTTTTTATTTCGTTGGTTGGTCAGTACTGAATGAATGTTAGTCGGTTATTAATATCTGCAGAGAATTTGCAGTAGCTTGTTTAGCATCCAGACGTGGAGCTCTGCGTCTGAGGCGGTCTGAAGTCTGAAGCTGCAGGTTTTACAGCTTAACAGCAGCCAGACGTGCAACCGGGCATTGCTGGAGGCCGACTTCTTATCGGTTTCTGCAGACTTGTGCATGTCCGACATGTGCAAATGCAGTATGCGTGGGGCCCGGGGCAGCTACATTTCTGGGCTGGATGACTTTTACACAAAGCAAACAAGAGGGGAAGAAAAAAATATAACAGAAATACAGCTTTGCTTGTTTTCAGCAAAGGTTGACAGGTGCAGGCAGAGGCTGGAAAAGGTAAAGGCGGGCGATTGTCACAAAACTTTAAGGCCCCATGATGAAGACTAACCTCTAAAAATGAGGATATCATGCAAAAATGAACTTGTTTTAGTAATTAAACTTAAAATGTGAAACTGACATGTGATATAGAATCATTACCTGCTACGTGAGTCATTTCAACCCTTTATTTGTCATCATTTTCATGATTACGGCTTATAGTGTACGAAAACCCCAAATCCAAAATATCAGAAAATTTGAATATTACGTTACATCAATAAAACAGGGATTTTAAATCCTCACTGGTCAGATAAATCAGGGGGATTGCTTAGTGTTCTGGTTCCAGCAGAACCTGCATAAATTGCTCTGATTGTAGCCATGATGATTATTGAATTCTATGCAGGCGTGTTGGAGTTCTGCTTGGTAGGAAGGCCTCTCCTCTCTGGCAGTATTTGATTGTCAAAGGATTGGTTTCACTAGGATTTAACCTGTTGTTTTTTCTGAGATTTAGGCCTCATCAGGAAAGAAAAAGGGTCTTATAAGATAACAGTCCTTTAAGATTTAAGTGTCAAATTTAAAAGATGCCAGAGTGACAAATGTTCCTCTATTCCTTACTAAAAAGTAGCATATGCAAGTATGTTTTAGTGTAAAATAATTATCGCTCCACAGCCGAGTTGGTTTCAGAGAGAGATTATGCTGATGGTACAAAAGAACAATTAACGATTAGATATTCTTATATGTTTATATCAGGGGAGCCGACAAATGTGGAGGAAACGCCTGAAAGCTTAGATAAAATTAATCATTTTTGGGTTAATAGGAATGTTTAATTTATGAAGAATTTAAAAGTGCTTTTAATTGAAAATATACTCAAATGTTTGAGTTTACAAACTCAAACATAAAGTTTTTTAACTAGTTCTTCTTAGTTCTGCTAACTTATTCAGATTTGCATTGAACTGTCTAAAAAAAGTTTTTTTTAAACTAAGCAACAGCAGAATGTGTTATATCATTAATCTTATTTTTTAGTATATATGCCTTATTTTCTGAATGCTTACCAAGTGCAAATTGTCTTATTTCAGCATAAGCCTTAAAATACTTGATTTTAATCCAAAACTTCTTAAATTAAGTGAAATAATCTGCCAATAAAATAAGAGAATTCACACTTGGTAAGAATTCTCAAAACAGATTAATAATCTAACAACTTTTGCTCTTGCTTATTAGTATATTTTTAGCTGGAAACAAGATCTTTTGACTTGGTTAGATCAGTGCTTCTCAATTATTTTCAGCCATGCCCCCCCTAGAGAACAGAATTTTTTTCATGCCCCCCGACCCCTAACCACACCGCCAGATTGATATCTGAAAATATTCAATTACTTATTGATACAAACCGCAAGCACCAGCACACTGCATACAATATATATTAATTTTGAAAAAAAAGATTAAATAAGATGAAACTACTACAAATGGTCACATCTTATTTTATTGTTTTAGGTCTTAACACTATTTCCAAGTTCAGTTTATTAACTCAGTAGGTAAAATTTAATCCAGACTGCTAAATCTGTGTTATGCTCAGAACAGAAAAAAACATCAAATGATTCACTGGGATGTGCATTTTTAAACTAAACTGTAACATTTAAAGCTTTTTTAAACTGTGAATATTTGTTACCTTACAAAAGCGGGAGCCGCCGGATCACTACAGGACCATCTTTTAATTGTGTAACCCATTTTTTGCGGTTAAATTTGGCGATTCGATCTCCCTTTCCCACACCGTGGTTTACAGCACCCTCACCTCTCTGTGTGGACTTCTTCTGCTGGGCTGAACAGGCCTGTTGATAAGTTTGAGCACTGCTGCCACCTAGTGACTGGAGGCTTAATCACCGTTAAAGTATGAATAAAAGCCTCGGCTACCGGGAGGCACAAGGGGGTGGGGGCGGGGGTGGTGCTCTGGCGCCCCAGGGGGGCGGGCCCCACCATTTGAGAAGCCCTGGGTTAGATGAAGAGTTTTTGCAGAGTACTCCTAAAAGTCCATTTTGTCCAAAACGTTACTCTGTAATAGTTAGTTCCTGGGTCTGATGAGAACCAACCAGTGTTGAATGTGAGCTTGAATAACAGAAAGTGAGGTCAGCTTTCTGCTGCTCCCAGCATCAGCCCTGATAGTTAAAGGGAGGATGAGTCTGAAGCTGTGCAGGGAGGAGGAGGGATTCTGGCTGTGTCCTCAGAATCTCCATCAGATTATTCAGCTGAGCTCCTCCGGGTGTAAGGATCTGAATGGGTCCTACTGCATGAATTCTTGGGGGCCAATTTATTAGATCACTGTTTTCCTGGGCTTTTTTCAGGCTTCTAAACAGCGTTTGCCCCAGAGGAATGCAAAACACACATAACATATTAGGGGGGTGGGCGGTGATTTGTTTGTTGTAACTTCCTGGTGCTGTTATTTTCACTGTGGGACGGACAGCAAGGATCGGTTGAGGAGCAGCATTCCTACTTTTATGGTCGTTGAGCTGCTGAGGATGGATTCAAGCTTGGTGACTGCGCTGGACTAGAGCGCACGATTAATGCGTTATTTATTAGTATATGTGTTCTACCGGAGCTGCATGCCATCATGACAAGCAATCGTCAGTTCAGAAGGGAGGGACGTTTGGTAGTGCATGTATGTATTTTGAAAGCTTCGAGGTATTATCCGGTCTTGGATGGGAAACGATTGTAGGTTTGCTGGCGATGATGGTGGCGATTTAGAAGGGCAGGCAATTTGGTGGTTGCGGGGGGGGGTAGTATTGGGGTGTTATGGTGGTTGTACGAAGGCCTTTGGGGTCTGTTGTTGTGTTATTGAGGGCTCGGGGCGGTGATGGAGTGTGAGGGTTAATGATGAACTGACTTATGAATGCCACATGCTGCCTGAATGACTGACGGATGCATGCAAGATCGTAATGATGAATGCATTGATCCTGATGAATGCATGAATGAATGATTCGAATGATGCAATGTAGATATGATGAATGGATCGAATGAATGAATGATGGACTGAATGATGAATGATGATGAATGATGACTGCCATGATGCAATGAACTGCATGCTCGAAAGCTGAATCGAATGGATGAATGAAATGGAGGAATGATGAATGAATGATGAATGATGAATGGAATGAATGATGAATGCTTAATGAATGATGCATGATGAATAGACTGATGACTGAATGATTGGAATGACTGAATAGAATGATGAATGATGATATGCAATGACTGAATGAATGAATGATGAATTGAGACTGAATGATGAATGAATGATCGGGGGGGACAATTCCTGCATGACACTGATGAATGCACTGGATGATGACTGAATGAATGATGAATGATGATGAATGAAATGATGAATGATAGATGAAATGTGCAATGACAGAATGAATGCTGAATGAATTCGAATGATATGATGATAGGAATGATGAATGAATGAAAGATGAATGAATGATGCAGCGATGAATTTTTTTTAATGCTCTGAATGATGATGACTTGAATGAATGATGAATGAATGATGCATAGAATGAATGTATGACATGATGATGCATGATGAATGCATGAATCGAATGATGAATGAACTGTCATGAATGATGAATTGAATGAATGTATGAATGGAATGAATTGATGAATGAATGATGAATAGATGAATGAATGAATGAACTGATGCTAATGACATGAATTGAATGAGAAATGCAATGTGATGAATTGCTGAATGAATAGATGACACTGGAATGAATGGATGGCAATGAGAATGCTGAATGATGACATGAATGATGAATGATGGTGAACTGGATGAATAGATTGAACTCGAATGTCTGAATGAAATGAATGATGCATGATGATACATGGAATGGATGATGCATGAAGAATGATGAATGGATTGATGAATGAATGAATGAGGAAGGCATGATGCAAGGATGAATGAATGAATGAATGATGAATGATGAATGAATGATGAATCGAATTGCCATGCAATGATGAATGAATGAATGCACGAATGAAATGACAATGCTGAATGCACTGATGAATTGAATGAATTATGAATGCATGACTTCACTGAATGAATGTGAATGCTGAATGAATATGATGAATGACTGATTGAATGATGATGAATGCAATGATAGATGAACTGATGAATGATGAATGAAATGATGAATGAAATTCACTGCATAGCAATGCTTGCACTGACTGATGAATGAATGCATGAATGATGCATGCATGATGAATTTGAATGATGAATGAATCGAATGAATGGATGAATGAATGATGATGAATGGATGAATGATATCGATGAATGACAATGAATGATGATGAATGCATGCATGCTGCATGATGAATGAATGATGAATGATGAATGAATAGAAATGATAGCAATGATGAATGAATGATGAATGCATGATGAATGATGTATGAATGATGAATGAATGATCCGTAATTGAAATGATGACTGATGAATTGACTGAATGATGAATGATGAATGAATGAAGGAATGAAAGAATGAATGATGAATGAATGATATGATGAATGCATGATGCATGATGAATGTGACATGATGGACTGAATGGATGAATGAATGATGATTGATCGAATGCAATTGTGAACTGAATTGCATGACTGACATGAATGAATGATGACTGAGTGATTACTCGATGATATGTAAGAACTGATTGAAGATGAATGATGGAATGAGCAGAATGAATGATGAATGTTGAATGAATGATGAACTGAATCGATGATGATGACATGAATGATTGAATGAATGATGAAGAAAGATGTATGAATGAATGCATCGATGCATGATGAATGCTATGATGAATGATGAATGAATGACGGAATGAATGATGAATGAATGATGCATGAATGGATGACATGCATGATTTAAGTGAATGAATGAATGATAGAATGAATGATGAATGAATGATGAATGATGACTGAATGATGAATGAATGATGAATGAATGACATGATGAATGAATGAATGGATGAATGAGAAAAGATGCATGACTGATGATGATCGAATGGATGGTGAATGATTGATGAACTTGATGAATGAATGAATGAATGATGAATGCCTGACATGATGAATGAACCGAATGATGAATGAATGATGAATGATGAACTGAATGAATGAAAGATCTGATGAATGAATGCTGAAATGAATGATGAATGCATGATTGACTGCACTGCTATGAATGATGCAAATGAACTTGATAGACTTGAATGATGAAATGAATGATGAATGAATGATGAAACTGAAGAATGGAATGTGAATGAATGAAGAATGAATGACATTGCATGATGAATGAATGGCTGAATGATTGATGAATGAAAGATGAATTGAAATGAATGGAATCGATGAATGAACTGATGATGAATGCATGAATCGAAATGCATGAATGTCTGACTAGACTGAATGATGAAATGATGAATGAATGGATGGGGGGGGGGGCGGGGAATAGAAAGCCAGAATGATGAATAAATGATGAATGATCATGACTGCTGACTGTGAATGCATGAATGAATGAATGATGAAATGATGACCTGAATGATGAATGGAATGCATGAATGATGAATGACTTAATGCTGACCTGAATGCTGCTGCAAGACATGCTGACATGATGCATTAAGATGAATGAAATTGATGAAATGCTGAATGAATGATGAATGAATGGAATGAATGATGATGGTGAGAATTTGAATGAAATGAATGTGAATGTAATGATGAATGGGATGAAGAGGAATAGAAGGAGAATGGCTAGAATGGAATCGATGAATGACTGATGGAAAGATTGATAATGACTGATTAATGACTGACTGAATCTACAGATGCACTGCAGATTGAAATGAAATGATGAATGACACTGAATGACATGACTGACATGCAAGGATGACTGCATGCATGCTGCATGCCTTAAAGACGCATGACTGATAGAATGAATGATGAATGCAATGAAATGAATGACTGAATAATGCATTGAATGACATCGAATGAATGATGACTTAATGAATGATGAGTTCCATGACTGACTGACTGACTTATGATGAATGATGAATGCGTAATGCAATGCATGAATGAATGATGCACTGAATGACTGATGAATGGGATGAATGAATATGCATGAAATCGATAGAATGAATGTGCACATGAATGGATGAATGCCTGCACCTGATGGGGGGGGACATCACACACATGACCTGACTGAGATATGTATGATGCATGAATGACATGATCGAATGATGAATGAACTGATGAATGATTGCATGATGAATGACCTGATGAATGATGAAGACATGAAAGAAGAATGCCAGGCAGCATGAGTGCAGCCTGCTTCACTGAAGAATGCCTGCATGCACATGACATGCCTTCCTTGAAATGATGCCAGACTTACTGATTCTGCCTTCATTCTATCATGCATCTTGAAATCCCATCCTTATTCTGAAGACTGACTCGCATGACTGACTGACTGCTAGCCAGCGATAATAACCTGCATATTAATTAGAGCTGACATATTATACATCATCACTCCATCATCCATCATCATCAAATCTTCCTCACATCATCCATCATCCATCCATCCATCCATCCATCTATCCATCCTCATCCATCCTTCATTCAATAAATCCATAATCCTTCAATTCATCCATCCATCATCATCATCCATCATCATCCATCATCATCCATCCATCCTTAATACCATCATCCATCTACATGCCATCCATACATCATCCTTCCATCATTCATCATTCCATTCATCCATTCATCCATCACATCTTCCATCATCCATATTCCATCCATCCATCATCCATTCCATCATCCATCCAAATCCATCATCCATCATCCAACCATCATCCATCCAACCATCATCCAACCATCATCCATCCATCAATCATCCATCATCCAACAACCATCCATCCATCCATCATCCATCCAACCATCATCCATCCATCCATCCATCATCCAACCATCATGCATCATCCAACCATCCATCATCCAACCATCATCCATCCATCCATCATCCATCAATCCCTCCAACATCCCTCCAACATACACCATCCGTGCAACCATTCCAATTCATCCCCATCTCCATCCATCTCCATTCCATCCAACCATCCTCCCCCTCCCAACATCCACCATCCATCCACCAACCTCCAACCATCCATCCATCCATCATCCATCCCACCATCCATCATCCATCCATCATCCATCCATCCATCCATCAATCCATCCATCATCCAACCATCATCCATCCATCATCCAACCATCCAATCATCCATCCATCCATCATCCATCCATCATCCATCCATCATCCATCCATCCAATCATCCATCCATCCATCATCCATCCATCATCCATCCATCATCCATCCATCATCCTCGTTCATCCATCCATCATCCATCCATCCATCCATCCATCTCCATCCATCCATCCATCATCAATCCATCCATCCATCATCCATCCATCCATCCATCCATCCATCCATCATCCATCCATCATCCATCCATCATCCATCCATCCATCCATCAACCATTCCATCCATCCCCACATCCTCATCCATCCATCCATCCATCCATCCATCCTCCATCATCCCATCCATTCATCCATCCATCATCCATCAATCCATCCAACCAATCACATCCTCCATCCATCATCCATTCCTCATCCATCCATCCATCCATCATCCATCATCCATCCATCATCCATCCCTCAACTCCATCATCCATCCATCCATCCATCCATCCATCATCCATCCATCATCCATTCCTCATCCATCCATCATCCATCCAACATCCATTCATCCATCATCCATCCATCATCCATCCATCCAACATCCATTCATCCATCATCCATCCATCATCCATCCATCATCCATCCATCATTCAATCATCCATCCATTCATCCATCCATCATCCATCCATCATCCATCCATCATCCATCCATCCAATCATTCATCCATCCATCATCCAACCAACATCCATCCATCATCCAACCATCCATCCATTCATCCATCCATCATCCAACCATCATCCATCCATCATCCATCCAACATCCATCCATCCATCCATCATCCCAACAACCATCCATCATCCATCCATATCCATCATCCATCCATCCATCCTCATCTTCCTATCACCATCCATCCATCATCCATCCATCATCATCCATCATCCATCCATCCCATCCATCACATCCAATTCCACCATCATCATCCATCCATCCATCAACCTCCATCCCAACCATTCATCCATCCATCCCTCATCCATCCATCCAACATCCATCCATCTCCATCATCCACCACCATCATCCAACATCCATCCATCCATCCATCCATCCATCCATCATCCATCCATCCTCCATCCATAACCATCCATCCATCCATCATCCATCCATCCATCAACCATCCATCCATCATCCATCCATCCATCCTCCATCCATTACCATACATCCATCCATCATCCATCCATCCATCAACCATCCATCCCTCATCCATCATCCATCCATCCATCCTCCATCCATTCCATCCATCATCCATCCATCATCCATCATTCCCATCCATCCCTCCATCATCCATCCACATCCAATCCACCATCCATCCATCCATCATCCATCCATCATCCATCATCATCATCCATCCATCTATCAATCCATCATCCTCATCCATCCATCATCCATCATCATCATCCATCCATCATCCATCCATCATCCATCCTTCATCCATCCATCCATCATCCATTCATCCATCATCCATCCATCCATCCATCATCCATCCATCAATCATCCATCCATCCATCATCCATCCATCCTTCATCCATCCATCCATCATCCATCCATCCATCATCCATCCATCCATCCATCATCCATCCATCAATCATCCATCCATCCATCATCCATCCATCCATCCATCCATCATCCATCCATCCATCCATCATCCATCATCCATCATCCATCCATCATCCATCCATCATCCATCATCATCCATCATCCATCATCCGTCCATCCATCCATCATCCATCCATCCATCATCCATCCATCATCCATCCATCATCCATCCATCCATCCATCCCTCCATCCATCATCCATCCATCATCCATCCATCATCCATCCATCATCCATCCATCATCCATCATCCGTCCATCCATCCATCATCCATCATCCATCCATCATCCATCCATCATCCATCATCCATCATCCGTCCATCCATCCATCATCCATCCATCCATCATCCATCCATCATCCATCCATCCATCCATCCCTCCATCCATCATCCATCCATCATCCATCCATCATCCATCCATCATCCATCCATCATCCATCATCCGTCCATCCATCCATCATCCATCATCCATCCATCATCCATCCATCATCCATCATCCATCATCCGTCCATCCATCCATCATCCATCCATCCATCATCCATCCATCATCCATCCATCCATCCATCCCTCCATCCATCATCCATCCATCATCCATCCATCATCCATCCATCATCCATCCATCATCCATCATCCGTCCATCCATCCATCATCCATCATCCATCCATCATCCATCCATCATCCATCATCCATCATCCGTCCATCCATCCATCATCCATCCATCCATCATCCATCCATCATCCATCCATCCATCCATCCCTCCATCCATCATCCATCCATCATCCATCCATCATCCATCCATCATCCATCCATCATCCATCATCCGTCCATCCATCCATCATCCATCATCCATCCATCATCCATCCATCATCCATCATCCATCATCCGTCCATCCATCCATCATCCATCCATCCATCCATCCATCATCCATCCATCATCCATCCATCATCCATCCATCATCCATCATCCATCCATCCATCCATCATCCATCCATCCATCATCCATCCATCCATCCATCCATCCATCATCCATCCATCCATCCATCCATCCATCTATCATCCATCCATCAATCATCCATCCATCCATCCATCATCCATCCATCCATCCATCATCCATCCATCATCCATCCATCCATCCATCATCCATCCATCAGTCATCCATCAATCATCCATCCATCCATCTATCCAGCCATCCATCTATCATCCATCCATCAATCATCCATCCATCCATCATCCATCCATCCATCCATCCATCTATCATCCATCCATCCATAATCCATCATCCATCATCCATCCATCCATCATCCATCCATCATCCATCCCATCCATCCATCATCCATCATCCATCCATCATCCATCATCCATCTGTTCATCCATCATCCATCCATCATCCATCTGTTCATCCATCATCCATCATCCATCCATCATCATCATCCATCTGTTCATCCATCATCCATCATCCATCCATCATCCATCATCCATCTGTTCATCCATCATCCATCTTCATCCATCTTTCATCCATCCATCATCCATCCATCATCCATCCATCCATCCATCTGTTCATCCATCATCCATCCATCCATCCATCCATTCATCCATCCATCATCCATCTGTTCATCCATCTTCATCATCCATCATCCATTCATCATCCATCTGTTCATCCATCATCCATCCATCATCCATCTGTTCATCCATCATCCATCATCCATCCATCATCCATCCATCATCCATCTGTTCATCCATCATCTATCATCCATCTGTTCATCCATCATCCATCCATCATCCATCATCCATCTGTTCATCCATCTGTTCATCCATCATCCATCCATCATCCATCATCCATCTGTTCATCCATCATCCATCCGTTCATCCATCATCCATCTTTCATCCATCTGTTCATCCATCATCCATCTGTTCATCCATCATCCATCCATTATCCATCATCCATCCATCATCCATCATCCATCCATCATCCATCCATCATCCATCTTTCATCCATCATCTATCCATCATCCATCTCCATCCATTCCATCCATCATCCATCATCCATCATCCATCCATCATCCATTCCATCAACCATCCATCATCCATCCATCATCCATCCATCATCCATCCATCATCCATCCATCATCCATCCATCAATCATCCATCCATCATCCAACCATCATCCATCCATCATCCATCCATCAAACATCCATCATCCATCCATTATCCAACCATCATCCATCTATACATCATCCATCCATCTATCCATCATCCATCCATCCATCATCCATCCATCATCCATCCATCCATCATCCATCCATCATCCATCATCCATCAACCATCCATCCATCCATCATCAATCATCCATCATCCAACAACCATCCATCCATCCATCATCCATCATCCATCATCCATCCATCATCCATCCATCCATCATCCATCAACCATCCATCCATCATCCAACCATCATCCATCCATCATCCATCCATCCATCCATCCATCCATCCATCATCCATCTATCACCCCATCATCCATCACCATCATCCATTCCATCCACATCCATCCATCCATCTTCCATCCATCATCCATCCATCCATCCATCATCCATCTATCATCCATCCATCCATCATCCATCTATCATCCGTCCATCCATCTATCATCCATCTATCATCCATCCATCAACCATCCATCTATCATCCATCCATCATCCATCCATCATCCATCCATCATCCATCCATTATCCATCCATCATCCATCCATCCATATATCATCCATCCATCATCCATCCATTATCCATCCATCATCCATCCATCCATATATCATCCATCCATCATCCATCCATCAACCATCGATCATCCATCCATCATCAATCCATCATCCATCCATCCTCCATCAACCATCCATCCATCATCCATCCATCATCCATCCATCATCCATCCATCCATCATCCATCCATCATCCATCATCCATCCATTCATCCATCCATCATCCATCCATTCATCCATCCATCATCCATTCATCCATCCATCCATCATCCATCCATCCATCATCCATTCATCATCCATCCATCATCCATCCATCCATCCATCATCCATCATCATCCATCATCGGATGATGATGGATGATGGATGCTACATACAGGGGAAAGCAAACTCTTAGTAAGGTTGGGGTTAATTGCTTTTTTAGACAGAGCTCACCTTTCCTCCTTAACAAATACAACCATCAGATTTACTCAAGTTTTATTCTTTTTACTTTAGTCTGAAACATTTAGTCAGATAAAAAAAACGCAAAACCAGAGGAAGGGAACGATTACTTTCATAATGGACTGTACTTTCTTACTTTTAAGATTTGGAACAATAAGATGTGTAGAAGTTTGTCCATGATCGTTGGACAGGAACTAAAAGTAAAGAAGGAAATCAATGAGACTCCCAACAACCAGCTGAGTTAATAATCCAGCAGCCGTCTCATCGATCTGACTGCATGAAGCCGGAGTCTGAGGATGAAGATGAACCTCATCAAAGCCGGCGACAGCACGAACAAACGTCTCTGAAAGCCAAACACTGATGCTTTATACCACAAAGAGCTTAAATCAGCTTTTCTAGGTTCCCAGTTTGGAACATTAGTCGAATTTTAATCGGTTCTGTCTGCCAGCTGATTGGCTTTTACTGCAAGGCTAATTTAGATAACAGCAGGTAGACATTAAGCAATTTAAAATCGGATGAAAAAAGCCAAATGACTTTAGGATATCGGATTATGTTCCAGGTTCAATTGTAAATTGGTAAAATACTCGACAAAAGGTGAATTAAACGCTGGAACATCTTTGCTGAGTTAATGACATCCTGTCCACGTAAAGTCATCTGGGAGGACGAGGGAATGTCTGTTAACTGACGGAAAACTCGAGATCTAAGCCAAGAAATGATCATAATATCTCCTATAAATCCCAGACAAATATTATTCCTAGAGGAGATAATCCATCCGTCTCACAGGAGCTTTTCTGAATGACAGATCTGGGTGTTTGCTGACGGGGCGTCCTGCTGCAGAGGAGAACATAAAGTCAGCTTTCCACAAAGGTCAAAGGTCAAGGGGGGACAAGTGCTGAACACATCCTTATTCTTACAACAGACATTCATGTTGCTTTAACTTCTGACCATAAATACTGAGAACCATAGTTTGATAAAGAAATTAAAGGGTAAAGTTCATCAAACAAATAGGATTTAATAGAAGGATTTTAAAAAAAGCTGCTGGATCTTTCCTGGAGTGCCTCTGAATAAGAGGTGAACTGGGCTGTCATATGTTTAGTGTGTATAATTTGGTAGCTTATTGTTGCTGAACTAAATCATGTAAAGCAACTCGATTTGCCACGATGTTGAAAGTGTGCTTAAAAAAAGCTGAATGGGCTGAAGGAATTGAAATATTTGACAATTGTTATATGCGATGAGAAAGCTGATCAGTTAGACTCTTCTAGCTGAGAAAGAAAGAAAGAAAGAAAGAAAGAAAGAAAGAAAGAAAGAAAGAAAGAAAGAAAGAAAGAAAGAAAGAAAGAAAGAAAGAAAGAAATCTGCATTACATTCGTGGCCAAAAGTTTAGAGAATGACACAACTTTTAGTTTTCACAAAGTTTGCTGCTAAACTGCTTTTATATCTATGTTCCAGTTGTTTCTGTGATGAACTGAAATATAATTACAAGCACTTCATACGTTTCAAAGGCTTTTATGGACGATTACATGACATTTATGCAAAGTGTCAGTATTTGCAGTGTTGGTCCTTCTTTTCACTGTTGGCCCTTCTTTTTCAGGACCTCTGCACTTCTACTGGGCATGCTCTGAATCAACTTCTGGGCCAAATCCTGACTGATAGCAACCCATTCTTTCATAATCACTTCTTGGAGTTTGTCAGAATTAGTGGGTTTTTGTTGAGGATTGACCAAAAGTTCTCAATGGGATTAAGATCTGGGGAGTTTCCAGGCCATGGACCCAAAATATCAACGTTTTGGTCCCTGAGCCACTTAGTTATCACTTTACCTTATGGTACGGTGCTCCATGGTGCTGGAAAATACTTTGTTCTTCACCAAACTGTTGTTGGATTGTTGGAGGGTGTTTTGGTACCATTCTTTATTCATGGCTGTTTTTGGGCTAAACTGTAAGTGAGCCCACTCCCTTGGATGAGAAGCAACCCCACACATGAATGGTCTCAGGATGCTTTACTGTTGGTATGACACAGGACTGATGGTAGCGCTCACCTTTTCTTCTCCAGACAAGCCTTTTTCCAGACGTCCCAAACAATCAGACAGATGCATCATGGGAGAATCTGACTTTGCCCCAGTCCTCAGTAGTTCATTCACCAAACTTTCTGCAGAACATCAATCTGTCCCTGATGGTTTGTTGGAGAGAAGTGGATTCTTTGCTGCCCTTCTTGACACCAGACCATCTTCTAAAAGTCTTCGCCTCCCACCTGCCTGCTGCCATTCCTGAGCAAGCTCTGCACTGGTGGCACTGCGATCCTGCAGCTGAATCCTCTTTAGGAGACGATCCTGGTACTTGCTGGACTTTCTTGGACGCCCTGAAGCCTTCTTAACAAGAACTGAACCTCTTTCCTTGAAGTTCTTGATAATCCTATAAATTGTTAATTTAGCTGCAATCTTATTAGCCACAATATCGTTTCCTATGAAGCCATTTTTATGCAACGCAATGATGGCTGCACGTGTTTCTTTGCAGGTCACCATGGTTACCAATGGAAGAACAATGATTTCCAGCATCACCCTCCTTTTAATATATCAAGTCTGCCATTCTAACCCAATCAGCCTGACATAATGATCTCCAGCTTTGTGCTCATCAACATTCTTACCTGAGTTAACGAGACGATTAATGAAATGATCTCAGCAGCTCCTTTAATGACAGCAATGAAATGCAGAGGAACTTTCATGGCAAAGAAGGAATATGCAATTCATCTGATCGCTGTTCATAACATTCTGGAGTTTATGCAAAATTGCTATTATAAAAACTTAGGCAACAACTTCACGGTTCACGGTGCGTTTTATTTACCCCGGAAGTCGGAACTCGAGCTGGGTTTGGCGTCACGCCGAGTAATCAGCGTTCCAGTAACGATGTTGGATAATTATGGCGTTCAATATGGCGACGCCCAGTTAGCCCAAGTTGTACTAGCTCAAACGTCATCAACAACATTTTACAAACATCATTTTAAAATGAACTTTCTATATACAAACACCTCATTTATTTTGTCAGGTTAAGTTGAAGGCTCTACATGTAAAATGGATTTTAGACGCATTCTCACGTAAAAAAGACATTTTTCAACAACAGCTACTATTGTTATTGTGGTGAGCGGCCATATTGAAAGTCAAAGTCGGAGAAAAAAATATTCACGACTTTACGAGTGGGAAGTTTACGACGGAGTATTAGGGCTATTATTAAAAAAGAAAAATAGTCAATTTCCGCTCAAAAAACTCACAGATTAAAGTCCAATATTTTCCTGAAAAAACTCTGATGTCAAAAAGTAGTAAAATTACAAGTAAAAACTCAGAATTTCTGAGATTAATTGTACATATTTTCCAGAAGAAAAGTCAGAAATTCTGTCACAAAAGACGTAAGATTACAATTTAAAGGACAGAAATTTAGAGAATTTTTTTCAGATATTTTCTATGAAAAAAATTATTATTCTCAGATGCAGAAAGATTGAAAAGTTGCGAGTAAAAAAAACAACAAAAAAAATCCCATCCTGTATTCAAAGCATACATTTTCGATATCTACAATAAGATATCTCTGAGA
Source organism: Apricaphanius iberus (assembly GCA_028564705.1). Classification (NCBI taxonomy): domain Eukaryota; kingdom Metazoa; phylum Chordata; class Actinopteri; order Cyprinodontiformes; family Aphaniidae; genus Apricaphanius; species Apricaphanius iberus. The sequence continues at coordinate 44,169 of JAPXFQ010002516.1, forward strand.
TTGTAAAGTCAGAAAATTGTAAAAAAAAAAAAACTAAATAAAAATGTCCTAATCTTAGAAATTTTTTCTTGCAAATTTTCTAGTTTTCTACATCAGATAACTTTTTTTTTTTCTCCTAGAAAATATTTCAAAATTAATCTCAGAAAGTAATTTTGCTACTTTTTGTTTCAGTTGATTTTTCCCACTCGGAAGTCTGGATTTCCGAGTACAAATAGATAAGAAGTTACATGAAGTTTGATTTTGTATTTGTTAAATATTGCATTTTTACTTTTGGCTTTCAAAAACTGAAAAAAAACATGGAACTATGCAGTTTATTGTTTTTATTTGGTTTTTAAACGGAAAAACTAAAGAAGGAGCCATACATGGATTTACATCCTCCTTGTTAAAGCTGAATATTCTGCATAAAAGTTAAAATCAATTTCTGGATTACCAAAAGCAGCAGAACATTAAGACGGATGGCATCGATAAAAGGGAACAAAAAACCAGCTGAAGGAGACCTCTGAATTTCTGAGAAGGGAAACGACTCTATTTGCTAACTATCATAAGAATAATCATCTAAAAAGGCAAATATGGAGCCTGAAAATGTGTTTATTGAGGTATTACATTAGAAATCACCCAGAGCTGAACCATGACAGCTCCTGTTATCTGCTCTCTGTTTGTTTGGGTGATTATTAACAGAGGTCAGAGGCTTCTTCCTGCAGCCGTTAGAAAATAATTCATGACTTGAGTCAGCGGCTGAAACTCAAACACTCTCACGACTTCATCCGCTGGGCATTTACTTTAATGTCCTGGTTTCAGTTTGTTCATTTTTGGAAGCTTTTCAACAGGCAGCTGAACCAGAAACCTCTGAAGGTTCTGATGTCCACCAGAAAAACCAGAAAGGATCCAAGCAGGGTTCCCCACGAAGCCCAGAAATGCTTTTATTTTACTGCTTGTTGGGAAAAATGAGCCCAGGAAACATCTTCAAGAAAGCCGACTGTGTTCAGAGTCCAGATGTTCTTCAGAAGGACATCCAGCATGATGGAGGACGACGAGTTAACCTCGATGGGTTTCCTGTCTTTTGTTGGACCGTGTTCATGTCCTGTTCTCGTCTCTGTTCCGTTGAGTTCGGACTAAGAAACATTAAATCAGAGTTCTACGAACTTCACTCTGCGTTCGGTTCAACTCATGAGCCTAAGAGACAGCAATTATCAGAAACAAATCTACTGAATGCTACACAATCTTCACGTTTCTCTTATTTACACGATTCAATAAATTAAAATTTAAGTAATTATCAACAATACTGAATTTAGATCATTTCCTTCCATTGGTGGAAAGTGAAGCAGTTTTATTACTGAACTACTCCTCACCCGGGATAAAAACCAACAAACTGGACCCACAGAACCTGGTTGTTTCATAGTCAACCAATCAGAGATCTGCGTGTTTTCTTAATGTCTTCTGCCAAACGCCTCATTTCCTGTCTGGTCTGAACTAAACTGCTGAGCTTGACGCGTTTTATCATCAAACTTTATTTATAAAGCGCTTTTTTTCAACTACAAAGCTTCTCAAAGTGCTTTACAGGTTAAAATGATCCCACAAACCAAACCCAAAATAAAATCACCATCACAGCTATAACCCCCGACCCCCACCCCAATCCAACCCAGCCCCCCCACACACACACATAAAAGCAACAAGGGTCTGAGTACAGATGAGCCAGGAAACACCATCATGGAGCCGTCTGCATCGGTTTCAGAAGCGTAGCGCGTAAAAAAAAAATAGAACCGCAGCATAAATGCAGGAGAGGGCGGCGACACATCACGCTTCTGGGACGCCTCCGATTCGTGCCGCTTGGCGCCCGGCGGAAACGGTCCCATAGACTTTTGATCGGCCGCGTATTACGCTTTTGGTGGAAAGCAGCGTTTGCATTTTAACGATTCCGATTCTCAGTATCGATTTCTGTTCTACACGGTTCTCGATTCCGATAGAACCAGTATCTGGTTCTGCCGGGATCCGGTTCTGCCAGGGTTCCAAATGGATTTGAAACCAAGTTTAATGGTACAAAAACACACAGCAGATTCCAAACTGGGATTATTTATTAGAAAGAGAAGAAACCAAAGAGCCGTGTCCAGAACACTGAGTCCACCCTGTGATCCTGTAGAACCTCGTCCTCTTCCAGCCTTCTGCCCAACCTCGCTTCAGCTCGCCGAGGGTCCAAACTCCGCGTTTCAGTCACGGACTTTGACTAGGCCACTGCAGCACCTTGATTCGCTCCTTCTTTTTCAGACGCTCAGCTGTGGATCCGCTGCTGGCTTTGGATCCTGGTTCTGTTGAAAGACCCAGTTGGACCAAGCTGCAGCTGCTGGACTGACTGATTTCTGTTAGATCCAACAGAGGAGATCATTACAGAAAGCAGGCCCAGATCATCACCCCTCCACCACCCTGTTAGGTCAGACTTTAACATTCACACACACCCTTCATCCTAGCGGTAAAACCCTTGGCTCTGCCCCTGTAGAGCTTTCACACCGAGCTGACCAGTTGGGCTTTGGTTCTGGACTCCAGGGATGAAGCAGGCTCCTTATATTTCTGTCTCTGACGGTACATCAGTCCTTGCTTCGTGACCCGGCTCCTCAGTCAGAGTAACGGTCATCTGAGAATGGGAGTCAGACTGAAACGTAGTGAAGGTGGCTGGAGGTTTCTCCAGGACCGTGGTTCTGCTGGATTTGCTGTAGAGCAGCGACTTCCTGAACAGCGGCCGCAGGGAGCGGGCGGAGGAGGCGGTGGACGACGGCAAGTTGCGCCTGTTGACGTGCTGGATGGTGAGGCGGCAGCGCAGCACCTGCAGGAACACCTCCCTGAACTGTCTGGAGGACAGGTTGTAGAGGAAGGGGTTGATGACGGAGCTCAGGTAGAAGAAGGTGTCGGCCACCAAGTGGAGGGTGACGTAGCTCCAGAAGTAGGAGGGGGTCCAGTCGGACTTTGGAACGGAGGCCATCATGAGACGACGGATTTGGTTGGGAAGCCAGCAGAGCATCAGGGAACCCACGATGAGACCTGGAGGACGTCAGAAAACCCAAAGTTACAGCAAACTACAGGCAAGGCAGGAACAAAACACATGATACTTAAAGGTACAATATGTAAGAGTGACATCTTGTGGTCAAATCAGAGTACTGCAGTCCATGAAAAAAAACAACGTAGTCCGTTCTCAGTGACTCACCCTTTTGTGTGAGTTTCATGAAGAGTAGCCAGCAGTTACATTCAAATAGTAATCTGATTACTGAATACCGATAGGGAGCTAGTTAGCTAGCTGGAGGTAGTTTGATTCAGTCCGGCGCAGCAGCAAAGGCTCATGGGACTTTTTTTTTAATCGCTCAAATATGAATATTTTTGGTCCTATAAAGTGATAAAATATAAATAATGACTTAATTAATTTGTGATATTTCAATTCTGATGTAAGCACCGTGCGTGAGGAGTATATGCAGCCCAACAAACAATGAACAATTGAGCTTTCTTTTATATTTATCAGTAATAATTGGGTCAGTTATTCAACCAAAAAATAAAGGATTACTGTTTAAATTAATAGACAGAAGTTAATTAACTATTGCAAATCATAATCGGGAAAATTACGTCGCTTCTTTAAATGATTTAATTTTTCTCTAAGCATTATTCCATTCATCAGCACTCTTGCAGTTAAGTTTCCTTTCCCACAATTCATTCAAATGAGGTTTCCCTAAATTGTGACATTTTGAAGCAATGTGCTAACTAAAGTAGCCAACCTGGTTTTATATCTTTCTGTATCTTAAACGCCATGATAAAAATAAAACCCCTGACCTGCAAGAACTGGAAAACGTTTAAAATCTTCCCATTAGATCCAGTTTGTTTGGTTGTTAAACAGGAAATTACTGAGCTTCCTCTTGGTGTCCTGTTTACTTTCTTTTGACCGACCCAGATATTCTTCTAGTGGGTTTTTTGCCCACAAACATTCTTAAAAACCAATACCATTTATAGCTTTAAATAAATGTATACAAATATAAATTATTTCAACATGATTTGGACAGTTAAATGTTTGGATAATTGTCTTGAAATGACTTTTGTTGTGAATTGGCACTAAATAAATAAAAGAATTAAAAATTGAATTAAATCTATCTGCCTTACCAAAACCAGTAATTGTGTGTGAGGATGTTGGACTGATTCTGGCCCCTTTATAAATATTGTGGCCCCCTGATGGCCCCATACTCAGAAAAATCCTAGATCCGCCACTGCTCTTCCAGAGTTTTTCTATCAGAAGTGTTTTTTCTACTATACAGACGGAAAACTAATACGATGAGTTATTCAGTTTACATAAGTCATTTTAATCTTCAATCTCTTTATTGAGTATTATGTTGTATTCCTTTACTAATAATCACTAAATAGAACTAATTTTGAACTAATTTGCCTATAACAAAGTTTAGAAGGCTTATTGGTCTACGTCACTCCCTCCTCTACTGCAGCGATGTCTTTGCATCAGGTAAGCCTTGGCTAACAAACGAGCTAACATCGCTAACCTACACTGCTACTGCAGAGAGGTGGAAATAATAAGAGGAACCAGGGGTGATTAAAGGTCCGTTGTAGGTTGGGAACCTCTGCTTCCTACTTTCTGCTTGCTGGTTTTACTGGCTGGACGGCTTTATGCCAACGTGGCAAACGCGTCGATCAAGTCGTCTCTGTTCGCGCGATCCTTCCACACCTAGCATCATGTCAGCAAAGGTTGGGAGAAGGTTGTTTTTATAGAACTGTTACGGCTGCATTTATTGTTGGGTTTTCTGATGTACAGTTACAGAACGTTACTCTATAATTGCCTGATATTTTTGGCTTCCGAGACCGTTCATGAGTTTGGGGTCACATTGAAATGTCCTTATTTTTGAAGGAAAAGCACAGTACTTTTCAATGAAGATAACTTTAAACTAGTCTTAACTTTAAAGAAACACACGCTATACATTGCTAATGTGGTAAATGACTATTCTAGCTGCAAATGTCTGGTTTTTGGTGCAATATCTACATAGGTGTATAGAGGCCCATTTCCAGCAACTATCACTCCAGTGTTCTAATGGTACAATGTGTTTGCTCATTGGCTCAGAAGGCTAATTGATGATTAGAAAACCCTTGTGCAATCATGTTCACACATCTGAAAACAGTTTAGCTCGGTACAGAAGCTACAAAACTGACCTTCCTTTGAGCAGATTGAGTTTCTGGAGCATCACATTTGTGGGGTCAATTAAACGCTCAAAATGGCCAGAAAAAGAGAACTTTCATCTGAAACTCGACAGTCTATTCTTGTTCTTAGAAATGAAGGCTATTCCATGCGAGAAATTGCTAAGAAATTGAAGATTTCCTACAACGGTGTGTACTACTCCCTTCAGAGGACAGCACAAACAGGCTCTAACCAGAGTAGAAAAAGAAGTGGGAGGCCGCGTTGCACAACTGAGCAAGAAGATAAGTACATTAGAGTCTCTAGTTTGAGAAACAGACGCCTCACAGGTCCCAACTGGCATCTTCATTAAATAGTACCCGCAAAACACCAGTGTCAACATCTACAGTGAAGAGGCGGCTGCGGGATTCTGGGCTTCAGGGCAGAGTGGCAAAGAAAAAGCCATATCTGAGACTGGCCAATAAAAGAAAAAGATTAAGATGGGCAAAAGAACACAGACATTGGACAGAGGAAGACTGGAAAAAAGTGCTGTGGACGGATGAATCCAAGTTTGAGGTGTTTGGATCACAAAGAAGAACGTTTGTGAGACGCAGAACAACTGAAAAGATGCTGGAAGAATGCCTGACGCCATCTGTTAAGCATGGTGGAGGTAATGTGATGGTCTGGGGTTGCTTTGGTGCTGGTAAGGTGGGAGATTTGTACAGGGTAAAAGGGATTCTGAATAAGGAAGGCTATCACTCCATTTTGCAACGCCATGCCATACCCAGTGGACAGCGCTTGATTGGAGCCAATTTCATCCTACAACAGGACAATGACCCAAAACACACCTCGAAATTGTGCAAGAACTATTTAGAGAAGAAGCAGGCAGCTGGTATTCTATCGGTAATGGAGTGGCCAGCGCAGTCACCAGATTTGAACCCCGTAGCTGTTGTGGGAGCAGCTTGACCGTATGGTACGCAAGAAGTGCCCATCCAACCAATCCAAATTGTGGGAGCTGCTTCTAGAAGCGTGGGGTGCAATTTCTCCAGATTACCTCAACAAATTAACAGCTAGAATGCCAAAGGTCTGCAATGCTGTAATTGCTGCAAATGGAGGATTCTTTGATGAAAGCAAAGTTTGATGTAAAAACAATCTTATTTCAAATAAAAATCATTATTTCTAACCTTGTCAATGTCTTGTCTCTATTTTTTATTCATTTCACAACGTATGGTGGTGAATAAGTGTGACTTTTCATGGAAAACACAAAATTGTTTGGGTGACCCCAAACTTTTGAACGGTAGTGTATATATATTCATGACGTATAAACCTATTTTATTTCCCTTTATATCGACTAATAAAAAGCCTTTCTGATAAGGATCAGAAGACAGACCATAAAACATGAGTTCGATGCATAAATATAATTTAATGCAGCCTTTATCCAAAACTGATCAGTTTATTGGATAACCTGGTGCTGCTCAGAGGATAGATTTAAATCATTCACAAAAGAAACAATATATATATTAGTGCCTTAAATGTCAATTACTCTATTATTGATAATAACAATTATTGTATTATTGTTATTATGTCATTATAATCAATCATTTTAATGTATATTTATGTTAAGTGTATATTAATTATTTTATAATTTTTTTAAATAATTTTGTATATAAATGATTTTGATTTTAAAAAATTCTATAAATTTATATGGCCATGTTAAAACAAACTAAATAATAAAAATGATCATGATAAAGGCATGTATAAACAACAAAAGAGTCCTTTTGGTCTGGTTTGATATCCAGCTAAAGTAAATATTCAGGCCCAAAACAGGAAAAAAAGAGGAATATTTATCAACTACAGGCTCAGAGCAGGAAAATAATTATATATGGATATTCTCTACTTTGAATTCCTCAATCAGGATGGCTGTTATTTGGAAGTAAAGTATGCAGCTAAGCTCCCAGAGACACACAGGCGGTCCGGCTGTCGACTCTGCAGGAAGTACTACGACCTCTAATATAATTTCATTAGCTGTAATATTTCATCATTACGCTGACGGTGTCCATGCAGGTCACAGGTTATGATGTTCTGATTGTGGAGGAAGATTAAAAATGATTTATTTTAATCTTACCTGCAATTCATTTCTGGGTTCTGACACAGTAAATGTTGATATATATAAAAAAATAAATCACAAGTCGAGTTTCTGCTATAAAGAATACACAATATCTGCCTTCATCCATATTAATGCATGCATTAATATTTCAGTGTGTTGGTTATTAGAGTTGGGGGGGCAGCAGCTCATCGCTGATTGGAAATCAACTTTCTCCCCAACAGGAGGCGCTAACCGGCGGATCAGCGTCGCCTGAGGGTCGAGGCAGAAAACAGTAATAAAGTCGGGATCAGTGCCGAGGTTTGATGGATGCAGATTTTTGCTGAGAATAAACGGAGCGGTTCTGGAGCTGCTGGGTTTGATGCTGCAGCTGTTCTGAAGAGAAGATGAGGAAATGCAAATCGGTTTATTTTTCATCCTACAAAATATCATGTCAAGAAGTGGTGCTGAAGAGCTGAGGAAAGATTTTTCAATCATTTTTTTTGCGTGTTTTCTTTACCTTCTGTCGGTTCAGTCGTTCCTATTAATTGGTTTTATTTAAACTGGAGTCCTATGTGGGAAACTTTCTCTGACATCAACACACAAGAGGCTAAATCTGAATTAAACCGCTTCCTGATCCGACTCCACCACCAGTTCGCTTTTACTTTGGCGCCAAGTCGATCAGTAAATCTTTGACGTATTTCTTAGGAGGTGCGTCTGTCTCACCTCGAAGAACTGATTGTCGCGCTTCCACTCACGTAATCCTCAGCCAGAATTTACGGTTTTCCTGGATTTGTTTTAATTGGACGACTAATCAGGAGACAACCGGATTCCTCTGGGTCCCTCAGCACAAACCGTGACTAGCGTTGATTTCAAGAAGAGTTTTGGTCTGTTAGACGATCCGAACACGTGGCTCCTGAAGTTTATCGTAGTTCTGCGATAGTTCGCCTCCGTTTGGTGGGCCTCGGTAATCTCTTTGCTTCTGTAAAGCTTTTATTTCCGTTTGTACGATCTGGACTGGAAACGGTGGCAGACCACAGCCTAACGCCGGCGTTTTCGTTAGCGCTAAGCTAACAGTACCGCTGGTGTTTGAGGCCTTGTTGTGAACATTTCTTTCCATCTAGCGCACATGCACGAATTCAATAACAATGGAAGAGGTCAAAGTTCACCGGGGGAAACTGTTTCAATCCTCTTCCGCCTAGACTCTATTTTCAACTTTAGCCGTAAGAAGATGAGAAAATGTTAAAAGGGTTAAATCGATCTTTGGACATACGAATCGGTATTTAGGAATTTTTATAAGCACACAGTGCTAACGGTGACCCCGTCAGCAGACAGGTTTTATGGTTAGCATGACCTAAGCTTGCCGCCTGTGCCTTAAAGTATGGAATCACGTGTGTTCAACTGGGCGGCAACGTCATTAGAAATCAAAGAATTATGGGTATATGTTTGGCCCGGCTGGTGTAGCAGGCTAGTGTTCTGGCATGAAAATAATGAAAAATTGACGTGAAAAACAGAATACAATCGTACAAAATGCGTCGAGTCAAAGAAAATTTTTTGTTCTCTTGTTTTTTTAATCGTGTTTTATGCCCTAGTTTCCCAAAATGCCTTGCGTTCATCACTGGGAATACTTCACATTAGCAATCTCTATTAGTTGTGGCGACCCAAGTAGGGCCGATTATTTTGATAATCGATTGATAATTATTTTTGCTGATTAGTCGACTAATCGGATCACGTTTAGAATGGTTATTGCAGCAGCAGCTGCTCTAATATTTGCGTTACATCGAAGTGTTATTTAGAATCTAAAATAGTGATTTTTAAGATGATAGCTCATTTAACATTTATGAACTATATAAAAAATAAAACATTAGTAATACAGCAGATACATCATGTGTGCTAAATATAATGAAATAACCATCATCACTGTTAATGTTGCATCCATAAAATAATAATCAGGAGCTTCATCAGAACTACAGAAAGATCCTTCCTGCCCACATTTATCATCTAACGTCAGAGGAAACATTAGATTCTGTCTATAAACGGATCAGAACCTCTAACAGCAGCTGTTCTGTTTATAAACTGATCAGAACCAGAACCTCTAACAGCAGCTCGGGTCATAGAGGACGTCATATGAGAGAATCTGGACATTTCCATCAATCTATGAATCCCCCTGGATACCAAGGAGAGAAGGTAAAAAGCCGACATGTCGGGTAGAAAGGAGAAAATGGCTCTACTGCTGATGCTAACGTTAGCAGCTAACAAGCTAACTAGCTCTAATGTTGATGCTAACGTTAGCAGCTAACAAGCTAACTACCTCTACTGTTGATGCTAACGTTAGCAGCTAACAAGCTAACTAGCTCTACTGTTGATGCTAACGTTAGCAGCTAACAAGCTAACTAGCTAACAGAGGCTACTGTCCGTGTTTGTCATCAGCCACAGCAGGTTTCCCTTTAAGAAGCTCAAACATCTCTGCTGTGCTGCTGTGGAAAGCTGCTTCTACTTTATGAATTCTACATTAAACATGTTTCTCTTTTTATTTAATAAAACTCTGTAGAACGTTAATGCTACGTTATCGGCTAACTGCTGGCAAAGCTTTTAGCTGCAGCTGATTCTGTGCATGAGGGACAGAAAGGGACAGCGACTGTTTTAAGAGAAAAACAAAGCTTTAAAGTAATAAAATATAACGTGGATTACTACATTTTTTCTCAAGGAATAGATTAATCATTTCAGCCCTAGTCCAAAGGGAGGCTATTTTGGTCCAGTTGTGTCTAAAGTGTCCAATATTTCTTTTGCACATACAATACAATAGCCTAATTCTAACTAGACTACTTATATAAAAAGAAAATACAGTCAGCAAAACTGTTGTGGCGGCGAGAACTAAAGAGAGCGTCGGCGGTTTGTGTTTGCGACACGTCTTTAAAAATGTCTTCTACACACCATACGCCACCATGTCCCCAAAACCCAAAAGGGAAACAGACATACAGATGTGAGTGGGAAGAGGCTCGTCCTTGGCTGGGCAGGTCAGTAAAGACGAATACAAGGCAAATTATAAACTCGGACACATCTAGGATTGTTCTGAGACTGGGGCCATCGGGGGGGGGGGGGGGGGCACAATATTTACAAAGGGGCCAGTAGCAGTCCAACATCCTTACACACAATTACCGGTTTTGGTAAGGCAGATAGATTTAACCACCAACATCATATTCGAACAGTTTTAGGTAATTTTTTAATTTAAACCATGTTGGCTACTTTAATTAGAACAAAGCTTCAAAATGTCACAGTGTGGGAAAGGAAACTTAACTGCAACATTACCGATGATGAATGGAAAAATGTTTAGAGAAACATTAAATCATTTACTGAAGTGGCATCATTTTCCCACTTATGATTTGCAACAGTTAACTAACTTTAAAAAATAATCCTTTATTTTTGGTTCTTGGAATAACTGACCGAATTATTACTGATGGGGATTAGATCTGAATATCTAATACTAATATTTAAATCTTCTTTCCTTTTAGTTCTAGTTTAGCAGAATTATTGTTGTTCCTCCAATCAGCAAGTGTCACTTTATGTATTTATTTATACATTTTAGCATAAAACTAATTATTTATTCAGTCCTGAAGGCTGATTGGTTTATTTTAAATGTTTTATGAAGCTAAACCTAAAGACATAAAGGTGATTAATGCTACTGCTGCATAATTATGATTATTATCTGATCTGATCACCACTTTATTTCTAAACTACAATTTTGGATGCTACCAGTTTATCGCTCCAGATTTCCTCCGTATCCTCGGTTTTAACATCATGTTTTCATCGTTTCTTTGAGCGGAACGACCTGAAAACGTGGAATTTGGTCCCTGGATGCTTTGTTTGGTCTTTTCCTCTCAGCGCATCGGCAGCAGGGCATTGCCCACATCAGCTCACATCTCCGTCTTCTCCGTGATTCAGGCTGAAGCCCAGCCGACCAAGACAAAGCTGCAGCTCACAGGAGCTCCTTTTCTTATCCACATCACTTCTCTCAGCCTCCACGTGTTGCAGATTCTCTTATTCATATTTTATCTGACTTGGCAAACTCTTGGAAATCACGAAATACCCGACTGCTTCAGAAAAATAATCCTCTTTGTTGGATCTTTTATGTTTTTTAATCCTTAAGCGGTTTCATAGCTTAGTTTAAAACTGTTTTCTGGCTTCTCCTTCTGACAGAATTTTCTTTACTTCTGCTCGTAATATGAGTCAGAACGAGTGATTTGGGCGTAACTCGGCGCTCAGTCAGAGCAGCAATGAGGATGGAAATGATTCCATTTACAATCAGCTGGTTCCTCTACACATTCGTTTATTAAAGTCGGCTTCAAACAGAAACTAAGTATTCTGCTTTCTAACTAGACTTACGCTACGGCAGGGGTGTCAAACTCTTTTTGGGTCATATCAAGATCATAAATGTCCTTAAAGGGCCGGTTGTGGCAGAAAGTATTAATTAAAACTATCTTTAACAGAGCGTTAAAATATGAATAAATATTTGTGTTTGCATTTAACAAGTACTCCTTAAAATATAATATATAATAATACTGAACATCTTTTCACAATGATGTGATTCAGGACTATTCAAATAAACACTGATTTGATTTGACTGATATGGTATTTGGTTGCACATAAATTGAACTTAGAGATTCTATTCATCCTCTAGAGCTCATAGGACCAAGTAAAGTGTTTGTTTGGCACGTGTGCGCTACGGCAACTTCACTCGGACAAACTACTCCGCACCCTGCTATGTATGGAGGACCAAAACTGACATAATTAAAAGTAAAAGCAGAAATATATCCATATTTTGTTTTTCCTCATACGTGCATTCCTTGTTTTTGCATTACCTTGTCTCCTTTCTTTTACCTTTACGTTATGCGTTTCTGCCTCATTATGCAAATGAGGAGGGCGGCCCTTTTGGGTCCAGCTGCTCTACTATTGGTCGGTAACCAGGAAGGAGCAGAATCCGTGTGCAAATGGTTTGTTCGATTAAAGCTCAGTCCTGTTTCTTACAGTCTGGAAGTCCTTCATGTGTTTCTGTCTTCCATACGGGCCGCTCCTGCATAAAGCCACAGTGATCTTTGGGTTCTTCTTCACCTCTCTCACCAATGATCTTCTCCCACTAAGGCTGGACGACCAGGTCTAGGAAGAGTTCTGGTCGTCCCAAACTTCCTCCGTCTAAGGATCATGGCGGCCATTGTGCTCTTAGGAACTTTTACTCCTGCAGAGATTCTTCTGTAATATTAACCAGATCTGTGCCTTGCCACATTTCTGTTCATTTGTCTCCCCCTCATGATTGTCATTTGTTCTGACAGGTCTTATACAGACAGGTGTGTGCCTTTTCTAAACAAATCCAATCAGTTTAATTAAACACAGCTGGAGTCCAATGAAGGAGCAGTACTTATCTGATAGTTTCGTTTTTTATTTTTCTATTTATTTATTTTTTTACGTGTCCTGTCTAGCAGTTTGCCACTCAGAATTGGTGTCTGAGTACCAAGTAAAAGCCCAACAGATTTACTTACCCAAGCAGAGTATTACATCTTTGCTGTAACACTCCACTTGATGTATATGTATGAAATAATCTTTATTAGTAATTCCTGAGGGTTCAATTTCCTGAAGTCATGGATACAAAACCGAGAAAAGAAGGAAGAAAGGAAAAAGGTGAAGAAAAGAAACCAGACCAGCAGAGGCGCGAACCGACGACACAAGACAGGGAGGCAAACAAAGAACACAAGAAAACATCCCAGTCCTCCACCTCTGCCGGACGGCAGAGAAGCGGTAAAACAAAACAAACAAAAACAACGAACTGAACAGAACCAAACCAATAGTTCAGATCCAGTAATAAAAATAAAGAATTACACATTCACTACACACAAGCATGGATTAATAAACACAATACTAATGTTTCTGGTAAGCTCCTGTGGAAAATCTCACTGATGACGATAACCTCAGCTTAAGATATGTCCGTCCTCACCAATGTCCCCACACCTATGTGTGTGTGCGAGCATGCAGGTCTGAATAAGGTTTCCCCATGCAAGTGATTGATAGCTGGTGTAAGGAACCGTCAATCCGTCCTACAGGAATTGACACAGACATGGGGGAGGCAAGAGATGTATGCATCCAGGGTCCCACAGGCGGATCAGCGCAGGGCCGATCACCCACCAAGAGAGGAACAGATGGAAGCCCCAGGGGAACACCAAGCAGCCGCAATGCTGGGGCCCCGAGAGATCGCAGGGACGAGCCCACGGGCTCCGACGGAAACCAGCTATGCCAGGGCAGGCCCGGAACAGGACCCGGAGGCCACGGGGACCAGGGGCACCCTGCCCCCCAGCAGGGCCCCGACCAGGGACCCGCCGAGAGGGGTCCCCTGCCGCCGCCGCCGGGCAGGAGGCACCTGCAGCCGACCGACGGACAATACACACCGCCACCAACCTGCCCCCTCCCACACACACACACGCCAGGGAGCCACAATAAAAGCCACAGCAGATGTACGCCCTCCCCAGGCCGCGCCCAGCCAGCACCTGGACATCCAGATCTACCAGCCCCCGGGTCCAGATCCCGCCCCATGCAGAGCGCCAAGATCTGGGGCCCAGCCAATGCCGGACAGCCCCCCCAGATGAACGACCAGGCAGTAGAACTCATGGAACTGGCAGGAGCTTGGGCGCCGGGCACGGTCCCCACAGATCCACCGGACGGCACCAACCTACTTACAACCCCGGCACCCCCATAAGAGGTGCCCCAGTCAATCCAAGGAGGATGTCGGCCCGAAACAGTGGCCGCCCGACACACCGGCCCACCCAGGACCAGCTAGGCATGCACCAGGACCGAGCCGGGCCGCAACCGGGACCCCTGGCATCGAGAGTCATCATCGACCAGCGGGCAGGAGCATCCATCACCGACGGGGAGTGACGGAGGGGAAGAAGATGCACCAGGCCAGAGGGCAGCCAAACACCCAACCTGACAGGTAGACATAGACGGACAGAGACACTCATACGTACCCTCCCTCTCATGCGTACACATTCTTACAAATACAGGACACACGAAAAAAGGACGCTGTACACTCATTCATACACCCCATACATACTCCATACTCCCAGGCCCAGGGACAGATGCCCCAATAGAGCACCCTGCCCCTGCACCCGGGAGACGGACCCCTTGCCCACCAGGACGGGGACAAGCAGACCGCCAAGGCCCCCACCCCAGCAAGAGTAGCCCACTAGCCTAGGTCCCCAACCAGACGGCCTGATAATCCACCCGGGCTCCAACCCCTGATGTTCCAACGAACAGGGGTGTGGAAAGACCCCCCAGCCTCCCTCCCCCAGCTCAATGTGGTGTTGTTGCGTGTTGTTCTAATGTGCACTTCAAACAGAGGGGTGGGACATGGGAATACTGCCGGGTACCCCCATCTCCCTCCCCGGGCCCTCAGTGTCTAGATGCATTTAAACACTGGGTACTGGCACCACAGGCGAGGCCCCGTATAAGGGGCCCCGCCTCCAGTGTCGAGGCGCACCCACCGCCAGGTCCCTACATGTGCGTGTGTCATGTAAATGTTGCAAGTGTAAGTGTCTAAGTTGCTCAATAAAATTGGGACCCAGGCCGCCACAGAGTAGCGAAGAGGTTTTTTATTTTCTGATAAATTCATGGTTGTTTTCTGTCTAGATGGGGTACTGAGTGTACGTTAATGATAAATAAAATGAACTCTTTTGATTTTAGCAAATGGCTGCTATGAAAACAAATATTGGAAAATTTAAAGGGGTCTTACTAATACTTTACATACCCACTGCAAACAGCCAGGAGTGTTAATTATGTACAGGCATGCAAAAATAGACATTTATTAAATATTTTGAGTCTTTTTGTTGATAGTCTGATATTGATTTTATGTATAGTTAAACATTTACTATCTTTTTTAGAGATTGTTAAAAAAAACCCAGAATAAATAATTTTGTCATTATAAGAGTGGAACATTTAAAGGGATATGAATACTTTCTGCACGTGTTAAATTCTCCTACAGACTTCATTTTGTTATGTTGTTTACTTGCTATTTGTTCAATAAAGTTATTTAATGCGTAGCTTAGCAATAAAAAATAGCGATTAGGAATCAGATTTGCTCAGGGAATCTATTTATCAATATAAAATCAATGATGGATGTGTTTGTAAAACTTGTCCATGTTTCCTTCAGAGTAATACAACCTGCAAAAAGTGCAATCTGCAAACTCTACATGACTTTGGAGTGATGATGTAGCCAGGAGAGATGGATTCATAGATGGGGCCACCTCTGGAGGAGATGTGTGGTGCAGAGAACCAATGAGATCACGGTACGAACCCTTGGGGTCTGGTTTCAGGGTATCACTTTCATATGGGGCGAATTTTGGGGTCCATGGAGCCAGGTGAGGTTTGTGGCATTGCCAGTGACCCTGAAACCCATATGCATGTGCAACATACGCAACGTAATGACGGCAGCAATGGTTCCTGGACTCACTTTACCTCAATGAAGAAAAGGTTCTCTCCACTTGTGAAGTTAAACCTAGTTTCTACATCTCCCACAGCCAGTTTGCACCCAGACGTATTGACAGAGACGTTTTTGGTTTATAGTTCTCCTTTTATTTTTCTGTGTTGCCAAGCAGTTCCCCAACAGGACTGATGGCTGGTCTGCCTATCGTTGCAGTGTATTTTCTGGTTAATTTGATTTTTTTTCTTCAGGTGGGAACTTGTTTCCCCCTAAAGGAGCAACGGACGACAGAAAGTAAGCTTTTTACTAGAAGTGAAGCTCATAGAAACAAGCATAGCTGCCATTTTTGTTGTTTCTTTACATCTTCTTGTGCCAACAGATCAGATTAGATAAATTATCATTTCATTATAAAGCATATAGTGGCCAAACGCTGCATTAACTACTGATTACAGCGACTATAGCGCCCCGTTCTGGTGAAACAATCTCTGGCTGCTGAGCTGACCAATCACAGGCAGACGCTTTACGTCGACAGAGAATGATAGTTGGAAAATGGGGCTCTACTCCGTCCGTCCTTGCATAGGCGATGGAGAAGCCTTACGTTGACGGATAATGGCGTTGCGTCAACGTAGACGTAGAAACTAGGCAGGAAACTGGTAATCTGCATTTCAATTAAAAAACTCACCAAGAAAAATTATCGTTTGCTTCCTTGCCGCCTTCGTCATTTCACTTTCGTGCTTGGCGGGCCTTTGGACGCCGTTGATGCCCTTATCCATAGATCCCAAAGGTTTCTTCAGCACCGAGATCATCGCCCGGCACATGAAGGCAACAGAGACCAGCACAATCATGTAGAGGATGAAAGCCCCAAAGATGCTAGCTCTGTACATCACCCAGTGCTCCCTCAGATTGGTGCAGAAACTCAGGTTCTGGACCGGCTTGTCCTCCCGGATGGGGATGTGTCCCTGGGTTCCCGTAGCGATCAACAAGGGCAGGGCAATGAGCATGGACACCGCCCAGGCAAAGGTGATGAGAACAGAGGTCCGTTTCCCGCTCAGAGCTTTGTAACGGAAAGGGTGGCAGATGGCGACGTAGCGCTCGAAACTGAGCGTGGCCACGTTGAGGATGGTGGCGTAGCTGCAAGCCTCGAACAGGAAGTTGTAGATCTTGCAGGACGTGTTTCCGGATGCAGATCCGAAAGGGAACCAGATGGCGCTGTAGAGCTCCACGGGCATGCCGATGAGGAGCACCAGCAGGTCGGAGCTGGCCAGGCTAACCATGTGGTCCGTGACGTTCTTCTGCAGGTAGCCGTTGCGCTTCAGGGCCTGCGTCACCCTGATGGTCACAGAGTTACCCACAATGCCCGTCACCAGCATGAGGGTGTAGAGGGCCGTCATGAAAATCTTGACAGCGTTGGTGGGTTCCAGCTTTCGCCAGTCTATGTCCCCACCTGTATTATTGCCCTGGCTCATGATAGCGGAGCGGTGAGGCAAGATTTTTGATTTATTGATTAGCTTATCAGCTCAGCCGGGCACAGTCCTTCTGGACGGATCCAACAGTTCAAAACCTCGTCGAGAACCGAAGTCGCGTCTTTCTCTGAAATATTCCCAGCTGAGCAAGAAGATCATCCGAGTGGGTTTTAAACACAGATCCCAGCCAAGGTTTACTAAATCAAAACTCTTCTGCTCTTTCTGTTTTGTTCCTCCAGCTCATCAGAGACGGATATCTTCCAGGGTTCTGGCTCGGAGCCCGGTCCGCCTCCCTCCGTCTGGATAAATAAGCGAGATATTCCAAATTCCTCCTAAATCCGTGTGCACATTCTGCTTGGTTTGTGCTCGCTGTGGGCCAAGTGTTAACTACATTTACCTCACATAAGCTTCCTCCTCCCTCAGGAGGGCTGGGCAGTTAAACATTAAACAGCTCCACAGGCAGCAGCGGTTTCATGTCTTATCAGCATTAATGCACCTTCTGTTTACATCAACGTTTAATGTCCAGCTTTATCAGGGATCCCGCATAGAAGTGGAGACTTTGCTTTGAGATTTATGACTTGGTATTCTGGGGAAGGCGGTTTATTTTCCATGAAACGTTTAATAAATAACAAAGGAACCATTTTAACTCCCTTTATTAGCAATATAACATGATCTTAGCTCTGTGTTTTGGGTTTTATTAACTAAAATGTTATGTTTTAACTAATCTGAAATTGGCCTTGCAGCATTTCATTTCAGGTTTATTAAAAAAACTCTTACTTGGAAATAAAATCTGAACTGTGTGGCAGTATTTAAATATTCCTACGGCCAAGTAGTAGGTAGTAAAGTGAAATTTTGACAGCTGTTTAATTTTGGTCAACCAAAGCTGCATTATTATGTGAGCAATTTTTTTTTCCCTCATGCAATAACATAAAACTATTTGGAAAAGATGAAACTATAACACTTCATCTTACTCCTTTTCAAACTTTATTTTTTTTGCTTTAGTATATGCTTATCTATACATTTTTTTTAAATGTGTTCGAACTAACAAACAAACATATTTTGTACTAATATGTGTGACTGATTTGAGAACAGAGCATCTAAAGACTTTGCAGCTTCCGAACCATTAAGTAAAAATGTAAGATGGCCGCGACCCCATTTTTACAGTCTGTTAAAAAGTGCTTTATTGACAACACAATCAACATCAACAGCCGATATATTGGTCAATATTTTGATTTTACGTATATTCCTGTCTGTTTTCTGCAGTATTTCTAAAATTCACATGATTTCTCACCATTATTTTTGGTATTATAATAACAATAATAATGGATTGCATTTATATAGCGCTTCTTAAGACACTCAAAGCACAATTGTATCTAAAGCCATGTCCACTCGTAGCCGGGGTTTTAAAAAAAAAAACAAAGATTTTCCTCCACTCCATAAAAAAAAAATTAATAATAATCTCCATCCACACGTAATCGGATAAATGCGTTTTTCAGCACATTCATAGACGTGGCAAACCTGTAGGGGGCAGTAGTTCTCCCAAATCCTATCCGCTCAGAGTAACTTTGATTGAATGATCTAAAGCACAATTACTGCTGCTTTCACTACATGTTCAAGGCAGCCATGTTGGATTCTGCGGCCAGGTTTCGTGAGTTCCGTTTCTCTGAAGTAGAAACTCTAAAGTTTTGATTTTAGAATAAAAACTTAAAAAACATTTACATACATACTAGCATAGCACAATGGTGTTTTTGTGTATTTTTTATGCATCTCTAGCATTTAGGGTGTACTTAGTATCTTACAGACGTTCACATTTTGCTTAATCTTTGACATTGTGAGATCTGTGGCTGTGAGAACATTCTCCCTCATGTGTCACATGTTAAAACTGAACTAGCTAGCTAAAATACGACGCTGTTTTGCTAGAGGTCTTTAAAAAAAACAACGTACAAACAGATAATTCACGGCTAAGTCTGAGTTAAAGACTGTTTCTGATAACAAGCCGCTACATTTTAAACCCACGTTTATTAAACACTGACGAAAATGTAATTGTAGAAACACTCCCATAACTGAGTTTATGGGAAGATCAAGAAGTAAGCTAATGTTAGCCACTATAATGAAAACTCCTGTTATTTTGTTCTCTTTGAAATATTGTCAGTTTAAATTTTTATGGTTGTTATGCAAAAATAATTTCAAATTTATTTTTTATTTACTGATTATTAACTATTAGTAAAGGCATCCAGGGAATATGGCATCTTCATCCCTGTGAATGCCAAGGGTTAGAGTTAGTAAGAGTCAATAATTTAAATTACTAAAACGTCCATCACTGAATAAAGCACAACATAACAATTTAAGCCTTTTATTTTTGTTAATTATGAAGATTTTCTGATACAGAATAACTTTAACAATGCAGATTCTTCTGATCACTTATCAGTTTTTGCATGAATGAAATGAATGTGTTTCTGGGTGGGTTTATACATTTTCTGCAAACTTTAAATGTAAACCTTTTTTCAAGCTCATCTTAGCGCTTCTCAATGTCACAAGTTAAACAAGATTTTTGCTGTTATGTTGAGACTGAGGATCTGTAATAAACTAATAAAGCTTAAAACAAGCTTTAGCTTATTTATGGATAAAAGACTAAACCCTGGATGTTTGTGGGACACACGTGCGTGTGTGGATATTACACTTTTTTGCACCACATATGCATTCAGGCTGATGCTGTGCTTAAAAAAGTGGATTTTATTAACGCAGGACTCATTTCCTTGACCTAAAAATTGTGTTTTAGAGCAGATTTAGACTTTTATAAATTTTGTTGACAACATAAATATATATAAATAAAGCACGTTCAGCCATATTCTGTCCTGTTGTGAACACAATGGAAGAGAGTTTAACTGGCGTAAATAAAATGACTGAGGCCTATTCTACATGAGGACACAACATGCTAATCTATTCTAATATTTCAAAGACTGAGGACTACAGCTGAGATGGGGCACGCCACCGGTTGGTGTAAGTCGGATTAAAAGCCTTTAAAACTCCCTGAAAACAACAATAAATTAACTCTGAGATGCTCTGAACTCCCAGAGGAATAGAGCTAGTGATTGATAAGCAAATGTTGGTGAAATGAAGGAGTTTAGTGGCAGATAATTCCTTATTTAGAGGCTGATCTTTGGCTGCTCCATTAACTCCCTTTATATGGATCTAAGTTGATCATCTATGGATCTTCACTTCTCCTGAAGGACTCCAAGTGGCTCCAAACGTGTCTGGGTGAGTAAATGAACGTAATGAATGCTGGAAATAAAGTTCAGGTTGGAAAAAATAAATAAATCACCTTCCCGATAAATGTAACAGGAGGAACCGGAACAAACCTTGTGGAGTGAAAGACTGAGGTGATGAATCATGTCTTTCCAGAGGATCCTTGGAAACTGCTCCAACAGTCAGACGTAGTTAGGAGAGGCTGGCCCAGGACCCAGAAAGCTTATCTGAGAAATATAAACACATTCCTGTCTTCAGATTAACTCTATCAGCCTGAAAGCTCATCTTCTGGTGCTGCTTGAGTCATGAAACAGTTTCCCAACAACACTGGGCGACTGACACAAACTGGCTGCAAACTGGGTGGCATTAGTCAAAGGTGAGCGTGCTTTCCTACCAGATTTAGTTAAATCTAAATGTTAAACTTAAATGTTAAAGCTAAATGTTAAATCATAAATGTATGAAAGTGTGCTAAATGTGGAAATATGAAGCTAAATGTTAAAAAAAAAGTGCATTTCTACTAAATAACGAAAATTTACAACTTGGTGCCCCATACATAATGAGCTCACACTAAATTAAAATAAAATATTAAAGGGGATGTTACAGGTTGATGATAAAAAGACAGAGGGGGAAGTTCAATAAACGGGAACTTGGCTGAAATAAAGCAGACGTACGACACAGCCAGAGTTTATATTAAATCCTCCCAATCAGATTTACATTCGCCGTAAAGGAACCGCGTTAAATGAATTTGTTTTTTTTAAATGAATTTGTTTTTTTTAAATGAATATTCTACTTCAGCGTTGCAGTCATGGCTTTCTATGAAAGTGATGATGAATAGTTCAGCCAGGACAGATGATCCAAGTCAGACAGGAAATATATAAAATCCACAGTGTTTGGTCATTCCACCACTCACTGCTGATATCTCATGATGGGAATTAAGTGCCATGTTCTGCCGTATTCTACAGCGTCATACGTAGTGTTGATCATATCTCTGAGCCATCAAAGCTGATCAAACCAGACCGACTTTTTGTCTTTCTCAGGTCTCAGACTGTCCCGAAGCTCGGATGACGGTCCAAACTTGGAAATTCGGACCCATCCATGTATGGAGATGCTTCTGCCCGTCCTCTCTGCTCACTTATTCTAGCAGGAAAACACTCACACCTAAAGGCAGTTTAGAGAGGCCAGAGGACCTCTGTGTCATATTGAGCTGGGAGGAAACTCAGTCAGAAATGGGGTTCCTTTTGGAAATCTACACGGTCAAAGGTTAGCAGCAAAAACATGGCCCAGATAGCAACCTGACATTGTGATACTGAAACAATGTTGAAATATAGTTTTCCCCATGATGGATATTTGGTTTACTGGGCGATGATTGAAAATTCATGGATTTTGAGTTGACTGGGAGACCATCGTGTGGCGCAGAAAGCCTGATGCACAGAACCGCATCTCATTAGGAATACATTTCTGGTAGGAAGTTCATTTTAATCTTCTAATGCTCAAATTCACTACACAGTGAGATGTTTATTTTATATGGATGTTACATAGACTCAGGACTGTCTTAGCTTACTTCAGGGCACTATATTGACTTCTATAATAATGCTGGCAATCTGTTAAACATACCAGGTCTAGTGTAATCAGTTAGCTAGCAATGCTTTGTTCACGCCTTAATTCATAGTAAACGTTTTGTCAAACCACGTATAAATAAAATAAAATATCCAACCAACCATTAAGCCATCTCTTACATAATCTTTTAACATTAAAGGTCCAATTAATTTACTACAGTAAAATATTCCACCACAAGCTTTGTGTCCACAATGATGTGCAGCTAAAAACATCTGAAAACTCTTTCAGTGCTTTTATTTCTCCCACATAATGAAGAAAAACATATATGCTAGGTTAAAATAGTCTTATAATTACCTACATCACTACAAGTTGTTAAAAGTAGCTTATGTGAGTTGGTCGTGGTGAAATCGTGAATAAAAGATCAAATAAATTAAATAACTTGTTTATTTCTGTTTTTTAAGTATTTCTACTAGTTTTACTACATAAAAAATTATTTTATGTTATCCAGGACATCCTGCTGTAGATAAAGCAGGATTAATTAAATGCTTTGGTGTTGTTGAAAAATAAGTTAAAACCACATTGATCTATAGTTATGTTATAATTTCAACGTTGTTTCAATATTCAAGTTAATTGAAATACAAATGTAATTCCATTGGTCTATAGTTAATAAATCAACACTGTTTCAATATTAATTTTGGGTGAAAACTGATGTTGAATCCACACTGATTCAATGATTTAACGTTGACGATCCAACATGGATTCAATGTCCGTCTGCTTTCATCTGTTATTAGAGAAAAAAAAAAAATCAGGGTTACATTTTCAACATTTGGTCCATGCTATTAATGTATAAACTAAATTTATTAAATATTTTGCTTGCAAAATCAACATTCAGCTCAAAGCTTCACGTTTAGTTTGGATATCTGGCTAGCAAGCTAACCCGGCTAGCTTAACATTTAGCGAATATGCAAAAGTTTAAGACCACTTCAAAAATGGCAACAAAAATAATATTTTCAATGGATGAGTCTTAACGAGGTTATAAGAATTGCTTCGACAGTGCAGCAAGAAATGGGAGTGAAATTAAATATGTTTTGAGCGCGCAGTTTGTTGAAAACGACGCTTAAACTGAAACAGGCTGTTTACAGCTGATCAAATGTTTAAGACCGCAAGCCTTTAAAAATCCAAAATCTGTGAAAAAACATGGAATCTTTATGATTTTTATGTCACACTGCCGTCACGTTCTAAAGGCAAAGGCAGAAACAAATCAATGCGGTCGGCGCGTTGGACTGCGTTAGCGGGGTCTCTCGCAGTGCGCCATTGTCACAGAGGCAGGATAAAGTCAGACATTTTGAATTTTTAAGATGATCCTAAGGGTTAGGAACAAAAAAAAGTCAAGAGGAAAACCCATACACTGCATATAGAAGGACGGGTCGTCTGAAGAGCTGTACCGAAGCCTCCTGGCTTCAACCTATCTATGACTATCAGCTTGGAAAACACAAAAAATGGACAAAGATGTGGAGCTGAGAGTGGGGCTGTGAGGGTGGGGGCGGTTGTTTGACATTCTGAGCCGATGTAGCCATGGGCTAACCGAAGCTAACGGAGGTTAGTGGGCGTTTTTTTGGCCACGAAAACCACGTTTGAGCGACTCTGCTGACCCTCTGCCTTCTACGCAAATCAAGGCTGTGGGAACTAGGGATGCTGAGGGTGCAGCAGCACCACCTTGTGGTTGAAAAATGGTTTGCATGTTTAGTTTCTGCAAGCAAAAGTAAAATCAAACAAAATGTACTTACTGGGTTTAACTTTTCATTTAACACAAACAGAAATCCAAACTGTTATTTTTAAACGATGGAAGTGTTTATTTTTAATATGTGTATTTGTGACGTCATGGATACACTTACATAACTTTATCCAAACTGTGTTGTAGGAAAGCAAATTTCCTTATGCGCATGTTGTGAGGTTCAGTTTGTCTGCCTGTGTGTGTATTCTTACCTTTGCTCCTCCAGGGTGCGACGTCACAGCAGGTGATTCCTTTCCTAATCCTAACCAGCCTTTCAGCCTGATTACGGAGCAGCAGTCAAATGGGAAACGGCAGGTAAAACAAACACATCCCACTCTGAGGTTTAGAAAGATACGTTTTAATAGGGCACTGAAGTATGAAAACAGTTTTAAAAATAAAAGTATTCAAGAGTTGGTTGATAAAGGGGGATTATTATCATCATTTTGGCTTATTTTAAAGCCTATTTTAGATTATACAATATCCTTTATTAATGAGTCAAAACAAGACAAAGAACCTGAGAAAGAAAAACCCAACCCATGATTTCACAAGCACCACTGATAAAAGATCAACATTAATGTTCCTTAAAAATCTTCCTCAGATGAAATCATGACAGATCGAGGCGAGAAACTGAGAAAGTGCAACGAACAAAAACAGCTTTAAGAACTCGTCCGGTTCGAACGACCAGGAAACCCACAAGTGCAATAAAAAAATAAAAAATTAAAAAAAATCGGACGTTTAACAGGATGAGTGGAGAAACGTCTGTAGTGATCCCACGAATGACGGCGTAACGCTAGAAGAGAAGTGCTTCATGCCAGCAGAGAAAATCGTTTTCGTCTTGTGGCGAAGCGTAAGTCGGCTTCGGTGGAACTATCTAGTGATTCATTAATAAAAACAACAGCAACGCTGTGTTCATCCGTCGTCTTTAAAGTAAACACACCCGTCTTTAAAAGGTTCGTGACTTCCAGCGGAAGTCGCCGGGCGCTGCACGCCTTCGTGCTCGGCTCAAGTGGTTGACAGTTTCACAAAAACTGGTCCCAGAAGGTGGAGCAGCAGAACAGCCTTCTCTGGTTGTTAAGAGGACAGGAAATATTCTCTAGTTGACAAACTGCATCCTGCTTCACAGAGGAACCAGTTCCAGAGATCTAAACGCTACAGTAAGATTAGTGTTATGGTCAAGAGTAACGCGACGCTCCACTTGGTGACGTCTCGCTCGTTTTCATACCTTTGCAGTTTTTGGCTCGATGCCAATCCACTCAGTCCAGATCGCATCACAGGTTGAACGTAACTGCATGTCAGATGGGAGCCCTTCGAAAATACCAAGAGTAATCGTACAGAACATCCAGCTGATGTAGGAGTTCGACATGGAGCTGAGCGACCTGCAGCCCTGAACTGATTAGAATCAACATCTGGAAGTTTCTTTACACAGAGAAAACCCCAGAAACTCAACGTCAGTCTCTGTACACAACAAACAGGGGGAAAAAATCCGGCTTAAAGAAGATGAATAAATTAATTGAAACAAAAGGCACTGGGGTGGGTTTGACGTCCACGAAAGCTTCCAGATTGTCAGCTCAGCAGGTTCCGCACCTTTGGAGAAAGAAACAAAAAAGAAACGTTTAAATTCAACGTGTTCAGTTATAATCCGCCAACAGAACGTCAAACATGAGGAGGAATTTATGGTTCTTTTATCCTGCTTTCCTTTAAGGGAGGGGTGTGAAAATGTTAGCATCCAAAAAAGCCGATAAATAAAACTCATTCAGAGAGGAAAATGTTACGACCTTTTGAAAAACTTATTTTTAAAAGCATCTACTAGAGTAAAATGTGTTTTCATTCATTAAGAGCCACCATTTTATTTCTGTCTGGGGGAGTTAAAAGAAATAAAAACTTTAGCAAAAAGTGGATGGATTCATTTTCTATAAATGTTTTTATATTTGTGGCAAATTATGTAAAATAAAAAAATGCAGGTTCAAACCTAATTACCAGGAAAACTGATCTAAAAATATTTTTACTGTAATTGTCATTCTACCATGGACATTCAAAGCAATAAATAAAATGTAAAACTATCTTTTTTTGTGGCCCATTGCCAAAATTAATTTTTTTTATCATTTAATTTCATTTATATTACAATCAAGTGAACTTACCTGTCCCGATTTATAACAATTATGTATCGACAGCATCGCTATTATGTAAATACAACTTAATGATTTTAGTCTTCGTAGGATTTTTTTTTTGTGGACATTTCTGCTTTAGAGGAAAATATAAATGGATAAAAATAATCGATCAAATCATAGTTTATTTGAATTGTCCTAAATGATGCTCATTATATTTTGTTTAATACTTTGTTAAAGATAGTTTTATCAATAAAATAATTCTTGCCACTATCGGCTCTTGAAGGAAATTCAAAAACAGGAATTGGATCAGAACCAGGATCCAATCGGACCAGAATCTGTATGTTCCAGTATCCAGACTTCTGGACCAGTTACTGCCAGCTCCTCTCTGTGCTGCTGTTTGCAGCGGGTTAACAAAAAAAAAAAAAAAAAAAAAAAAGCGTGGAGGTGGGAGTCAGCCACACACCTTCAGGATGGAGCTTCACTCATGAGGGGAAACCGTGTGTAGAGGAATAAGGCTTTCACTCAGCTCGCTGTGGTCAGAGAGTCTGCAGGGGGGGGCAAAGGGGAGGAAGCGAGGCGTCAAGCATCATCAGGTTAATGCCGTTATCAATAATCAACAGCGAGACTGCAGCCCGTTTCTCAGAATGTGCCTTCATCAAACGCCGAGCCAGAAATAACGGTTTTTCCAGCCGTTGGCGTTACGGAGCGGCGACAAGACCTGAAACACGGCTGGACGACCTAATTAATTACAGGGTAGCTGCGAATTAAACCTAATTAACATTCCAAATATGACTAAAAAAACAACAATTTGCGGTGTAAATAGCTATTTTTCATTAAATAAAGGAGCGATTAATAGATTGTTTTATCTTTTAGCCAGTTGCTAACACAAACTAACATTTTCTGTATATAAATCTGACTGTTTCTTATTAATGTTGAACAACCCTGATCTTCCTCTTAATAGGACTATCCTAGGACAACAGAATGATTTCAGTCAGAGGCTTCATCAGTTTCTCTAGAACAGACTGCTACTGTAGAGGAGGAAACACTGAGCTGTCTATAGAGGTTCTGGTTCAGACTGGGATCAGTCTGTTCATACTGGGAGAACCTGCCAGAGCTCCACTTAAAGCCATTCAGAGTATGAGAAGATATGGTGGAGAAAAGGCTGTTAGATTTCTGCTGTTCTTTATTATTTCCACACAGCTGCTGATACAGGTTTGGGTTATAGAAATGTGAGGAAGGAGATGATGTGTGTGATCTGATATGAAAAATAAGAACTAATGCAAGGTAGAAATAACCAAAATATATGAATAAACTTAATATTTGGATATCAGCAGCTGTGTTAATATATTAAATAAATCCAATATAATATAGACTTAGTAAATAAATGTCACAATTCCTTTTTTTCAAAATGTAAACACTCAGCAAACAAACTCTCAACCTACAGGTAGGACTACATGCTCTTATTGTGAAGGTCTACACAGCTACTTCCGCTATGTGCTAATAGTTACTGCTAACTATTAGCAGTAATTTAAGTCCGAAAACATAACTTAAACTGAATAATGCTCATTTTTAACGCAGCGGTACCTTATTATGAAATCTACTCAAGCTATACAGCGACCCAACATGCATAATTCCACATTAATACGACGTTTTTTATTATCGTTTTACTGCTTATTGGTATTAATATTTAGCTTTATCAGGTCTGAGCTATTTTACCTCAAGCTTCCCCTGCTATGTATTTCTCTCCAACGGTATTGTTTTGAGTGATATAACAAAATATTTTTTCATTTCTGCATTTTGTGTCTCTTTTCGTTTGTCTCCACCTCCCGTGGTTTGTCGCTACCCGTATGCCTGCTGTAGGCAGAGTCAAGTCTACGGCTGTACGTCTCCGAGCATCAGAGCGTATTACGAAATCACGTTGGGGCAAGCACTCCCCGTGCTTATCAGCGAGGACGGTCGCTTTTTTCCCTCCCTCCTCCTCCTGTGTCTTATCCCACAGCTCTCTGTCTCCTGTGCCTCTATCTGGAGTATCTTTTGGCAATTTTCTCTCAAACCAAACTGAATAAGCGAAGATGGAAATGGTCAGCTGGTCTCTGAATGATATTGATAAAATCAATTCAACTCTACGCAATCATGGTGATCGGGTTTCTGCTGATTGGAATAGGCAGTTACTGGAACTACCGAAAAATGGAGCAACAAAGATCTGAAACACGGTCGAGATTGGTCACTGTTCTGGAAGCGATTGGACGGCTGAAGGAACAGCTGGATGCGTTGATTCGTACTGATGGGACTCAGAACCAAATGCTGGGGGAGCTGGGACGCAGAACAGACGCTGTAAGAGGCGATCTGGCCGGCGCTCTGGGACTCATCCGCAATTTGTCATCGGACTTGGAGAAACTGTCGGT
This sequence comes from Apricaphanius iberus, assembly GCA_028564705.1. Classification (NCBI taxonomy): domain Eukaryota; kingdom Metazoa; phylum Chordata; class Actinopteri; order Cyprinodontiformes; family Aphaniidae; genus Apricaphanius; species Apricaphanius iberus. Next base: position 72,409 of record JAPXFQ010002516.1, read on the forward strand.
GCGGATTGGGGCAACTGGAAATTAATTGGATTTGGAACTTTAATTTGAACTACAATTTGGCTGAATTAGACTAAAAAAGAAACCACTGACAGACGGAAGGGACAGAAAGGAATATTTGATCTCTCCCTGAAATCCAAACAATTTATATTTTGGCTCCCATGAAGACCTTCAACCTGGTCCTAATCAAATGTCCCTGAGAAGAATGTCAACAGAGTCTCCTCTCCCCCGTACACCTGCATCTACTGACGCACACACTGACATGGTTACACACACTCACATTCACACACACCATCTCGCTGTCGCCTCAATTCTCTCTCCTGCAACAGGAAGCTGGATAACAGCGCGCCTCGATGGCAGCGCGTTAACCTGTGGACTAGAGCTCATACCTGCCCATCCTTCCTGATGTGTCATTGTTAATGTCTGAATATGTGCTTAAATGTTTGTTGGTGTGTTTTTTTCTATTACCTGCGTTGTGAGTGCTGACCCACAACACAGTTGAGCGTTTTTTTTCCCCTCACCGTGGAACCCTCCCCTACCCAGATGTGTATCTCTCTATGTTTCATAAACGGGAGCGCCGCTCGGTGGCTGCATGCCCAACAGTGACCTGGATCTGTTTGTTGTTGTTGTTGTTTGTAATGATCTTGGACAGGTTGTACTGTATCTGTAAATTCCTTGTATGCATCATACTTGTATGTGTCATACTTGGCCATTAAAGCTGATTCTGATTCTTATTGAAACGCATTGTAAGGCCCAAACTTTGAAGAAAGAATCTCACAATGTAACTCTATGAGTGCGCCTGGGACGATTTTCAATCTGACTGAGATCGCCCCAAAGGGGCGGGGTTTTAGGTTGGAAAGTGATATTCAGGCTGTTGATTGGACAATAATATACAGACTTGGACCGGCAATATTAGACTCTTTTTCTCCTGTCTTTTTTTCCGTGTGACTCAAGGAGGGCGATGCACTGGGTGTAAGGATATAAAAGCAGCCAATGGGAGAGATTTTGACCATACCGCAGTTATGGATTACGATGATGTCATCAATACTTAAGGTATGCAAGGAGGATAAATAGTGTGTTTGTCTTTATTCTAGATGTGGGGTGCCCAAACTTTTGCCAAAATTAAACTCTACAGAGGGCTGAGGGCCAAATTTAATATTTTACTAACAACACAAATGCAGACTGTAAAGTACTTCTATTCATATTACAGTTATTCAAGATACCTCTCTGTGTAAATAACTAAACGGCAAATAAGTCATATTTATCCATGGAAAGCGTCTCTGTTCATGATATGAATATGAAATTAGCAATAAATTCAGGCAAAAAGGTCCCTGAAAACAGAAATAACTGGATTTTACAGAAAGCAATGAGAACTAAATAATTATCATTACGAATGTCCTGATCCCAAGATCGGATCAGGCCGATATTTTCATACTTTTCAGTGATCTGGGATCAGCTACTAGGGGTGCACCGATCCCACAGAAACCAATTCCTGGGCTTTGTGTATCTGTCGATACCCGATGCCGATCCGATACTGTTGCTGAAGAGACTAAACGCACCAGACTTTACCAACTAAGCAGAACTAAGACAAAATAACTGATGTTAATTTTTCGATTGAAATTTTTTGTTTTTTGGTCATTTTATATTTAACCTTTTTTCGTGAATTTATTGCAGATTTTCCCCATTTTAAGTATCGGTTTAACCGATACCAGATTAAACACAGTACTAATGTGGGTAAACTTGAACAAATATGCTTAACTGTAGCATAAACTATATAATAAAGGTGTAGAAACTCACCTTCTGCCGTTTACATGCCACAATAAACCTGAATTTCTTTTTGCAGATGATACCAATTTTTTTTATTCCGGGAAAGATTTAAAAGACATTGTGAGAAATGTTGAAAGGGAGATGGAATTGGTTAAAAAGTGGTTTGATATTAATAAGTTGTCACTAAATATGAGTAAAACAAAATTTATGATTTGGGGTAAAAATAGTGTGACAGATGTGAAAGTAAGAATAGGGATGTGGGAAATAGAAAGAGTTAATGAAATAAAATTTAGGGGAGTTATATTAGATTCCAAACTGGGGTGGTAAAAGCACATTGATTATGTAAAAACTAAAATCTCAAAGTCAGTTGCGATATTTAATAGGATTGGGAATTTGTTAAATAAGCAGGCATTATTTATGTTATACTCATCATTATTTGTTCCATATTTAACTTATTGTCTGGAGATTTGGGGTAATACATACAAGACATATACCCAACCACTTTTTATTTTACAAAAGAGAGCAATACGTATTATCACAAGATCACAATACAGGGATCACACGAACGATATATTTTTAAAATTAAACATTCTAAAATTTTATGATTTAGTGGATTATAAGGTTACATTAACGATGTATAAAGTGTATCATAATATGTTGCCTGATAAAATCTTGAGTATGTTTGAGAAACGTGTCTTTAAGTATGAGTTAAAAAGAACATGTTTGTTTAAAAAATTGAAGGTAAGAACAAATATTAGATGTAGAACCATTTCTGTAAGAGGAGTGAATTTATGGAATAGTTTGCATTTAGAACTCAAATTGACACAAACAATAAGTGTATTTAAAAGGCTCCTACGAAACAATATTATATTTTCATACAGATAAGTTTTGGGTTATTACTTCCATGTTTTTTCAAGTATTTTGTAAGAAGAGTATTGAGCACTGTCTGACTGAATATTTTTTTAGAGGGATAGGTGTTTATAAGCCTTGAGCTTCAGCCTAAACCCTTTGGTTTAAGTTACGTACATGTGATGAGTTGTATATATTTTTTATTTATTGTATATTTGTTATTGATAAACCAAATAAAACTATGAATGAATATGAATGAATGAATAAATAAATAAACGGAGAAAAACTCCTTTCTTAGCTCCTTCAGCGAGGAGGAGGAAAGTGAGACGCTGAGCTGCACCTATTGTGCATTCAAATGGTGTCGGTAATCTTTGTTAGGTTCAGGAGCATAGGATATTTCAGCTTATAGTGAAAACATCAATAATAATACTGCAATGACATACTTATTTCCTCCAAAATATGGAGTGAATGCGATCCTATGTCAGTAGAGGGCAGCACTGAGGGCACCAGTACACATCCTGCTGGAAATACTTTTTTATTATAATGTACCAAATATAAGCGTTTTGCTTTGTACTTTTGTCTGAAATATTAAACTGAAGTTTATCTTTAATTTTCAGAAGATTTTGATTTCATGGGATTCACAACAATAATAGTAATGCTTATTAATGAAATTAGTCTCATTAAAAAGTCAAGTTGAGTTACTCGTTAAAAACATATTTCAGTTTTATAAATTTCAATACTAAAGGCAAAGTATCGGATCGGGACTCTAAACCGGGTCGGGTTTGAGGTTAAAGGATCAGAGGCACAAAACGCTGATTGGGACGTCTCTAATCATCATAAAACCCTATCTCTGTAGTTATGCTGCTATAGGTTTAGACTGTTGGAGGACAGACTGACCACTTTTCCTCTCTCTGCTACTTTTCTCTCCTACTACTCTCCAGATATATATTTTCTGCTGTTATTGTGATTGTTAACCCAGTTTTCTCTCAGTATTTTTCTCCCCATAGAAGCTCCATATGGTCTGGTACCCTGCTCAGCTACAGCGCCCCCTGCTGGATGGGGAGCATCGGTCCAGATGATGCTCAAAGTCACCGAGCATCCTCCATGCTGTCTCTTCTGTCTTCTCAGACCCCCAGACGGTCGTGGCAGATGACCGCTTGTACTGATCCAGGTTCTGGTTCTGCTGGAGGTTTCTTCCTGTTAAAGAGGAGTTTGTCCTCTCCACTGTCGCTGCATGCTTGCTCAGTATGAGGTATTACTGAGGAATAGCTGTGGTTGGAGTCTGCATGATCCGGGTACAACCTCACATCAATGACTCAGCACAATCTGCTGGGATTCCTTACATAGAAAACTTTTAACTTATTGGAATGTTTGGATAATTGTATTGAAATGATTTTTGTTGTAAAGTGCCATGAGATGATATATGTTGTGGATTGGCGCTATATAAATAAAAGTGAATTGAATTGATCTGTGGCGCGGTTTACAGCAGAACCAGTTTGAATGGGTCGCTGGCTGACGTCTGAGGCGCTTTTATATCTGCTGAAGTTCAACACTTTTAGCTCCACTGAACGATTAGTCTTCAGATGTTTCTTGATTTTCATTCCCTTGAATATATTCAGAGTTTATTCAAACTTAACACTACATCCCTTCCTGCAGCTGAACCTTAAACACAAACATACGTCTAGATGTAGATATGTCTGTTTTACTGAATTTAGTCTCCACACCAAAACTTAAACCTCGAATCTGGATTTTTTTCTTCTTTCCAAACTGAAACTGAAGGGCCACTTAGATGAATCGCATCCCAGAAATAAACCATGCAAATCCACCAGCTGGTTCTGAACCCTCGGTCCAGAAAGTCTTTGAGAGGATTTATCATTTTTGCACATTAACAGATTTTTTTTGTGTCTGTCTGACGGAAGGAGTGGTGCTGAGGAAGTCAACATTATCTCCATCATCATCATGGAAGCTCAGGAAATAGATGCGTCTTTAGTGTTATAATAAGTGAGAAGTTTCCTCGTATACTTTCAAATTTAACAAGCGGTTTAAACATTTTCTTACCTCTGAATACGATGTTTCCTGCAAATAAAAGTGTAGAGTCTCCTCAGCCCCACCAGGACTGGGTCCCAGTTGTTGTAGTGACACAGCAGTGTGGCGATGAAGAAGGAGAGGAAGACAGGAACTGCTCCGGCAAAGAACAGCCAGGAGAAACGCACCTGCAGAGACACGCAAACATCAAGACGCGTTTGAACCGAGCTGGAGCGTAGAACCGCAGATCTGTAGGAGGAGAAGTTCACCTTCCGCAGGCAGATATCTGCCAAGATGGAGAGTGGGATGGTGAGGCTCAGCGCCAGAGTCCCAATAAGAGAGGAGGTCAGGAAGCAGCCCCTGAGGACGGGAGAAAACATTAACATCCCATCAGGTCCACGCAGACACTCCGACCCGGAGGTATTAGAGCCAAGCCGCTCACCAGAGCCACAGGAACTCCGACAGAACCGTTCCGATGAGGCCGTTGATCAGGATGTAGGTCCACACCAGCTGGCTGGGGAGCTCGAAGGCCTCAAAGCCCGTGTAGTGGAGCAGGAGGAAGCCGGGCCACAGCAGCAGCAGATTAAAGAGCCCCACGAAGCCTGAGAGACACACAGCAGCTTCAGAACCAGACTGAAGGCCCAGAACCAGGGCCGGGCAAAACCATTATTTTTCTAATCGATTAATCTAGCGATTATTTATTTTTATGCGATTCTGATTCGATTTGATTATCAATTATTTACCCATTATTTGATTTGTATAGAAATTTGACATTTATTATTTTATGTATTTCCATGAAATAAACACATTTCTTGATTTGAACACATTTTAATTTTAAACAAAATCCCAAATAAAGCCGTAGTATTAGTACAATCTTATGTTAGACGTTGCATTTAACGAGAAGTTAAATGTTGTGCAAAGAAATCATATGAATAAAGGAGAGAAAACATCCACAAAAATATAAACAAACAAAATTTAACATTCACTTTATGTAAAAAAATGCTCTTCATTCACAAAAAAAACATTTATTTTGCTGCAGTTTCTCTTGTTTCTGACATAAGATTAGCAAGAGAGAGCGAGATAGAGAGGCGCTGTTCATTACAATGAAATGCTCAACATTTTTCAAGTTTTTAGATGGAAACCTCAATCCGACAAACTGGAGAAGCATGAAGTAAAAAAATTGTATTCAAACAGGATGAGGCGTTATTAAACGTGACAATCAAGAGTTGGTTGTGGGTTTGCTTCTGCAAGCACTTAAACAATGTTGTATTAATGTCCACGAAGGCTACGTTTAGCGGGTAGGTAGTGCATTAGCTTTGTTAACAAACATGTTTTACGCTCTCACATTTTGGGCTTTTGCTCATAATCAGTCTGTGCGCATTCAGACTCATTCTGCCAACACGGGTCACAAATAAAAACCAACCAATCAGAGAGCAGTAACATACAGTAGACGCAGCTGTGTGTGAGTATATGCCCTCTATGTGGGGGTGTTTGGGTGATTTATAGGGGAAAATACATAGTGTTAGTAAAAAAGTGGAAAACTTACGCTGTTTAATCATTTGCTGGAACTGATCCTGGATGCCGTCGTGCTTTAATGATGAGCCGTTTCCATTTTGCAAAGCATTTGCAGACGACAAAAAGGCTCCCTTTTATTTTAAAATAGTTCCAAACCTTTGAACTGCGAGTTCTGTTGAAGGTATTTAAGTCGACTGACTCACTCATGCCAACACTACTTGCTCCCGCCATGGTTTTTTGAAAGTGACGACGCATCAACGCGCATTTTTTTGTGTCGACTTATTTTACGTGTCGACATAATCGATTGTGTCGACGCTTCGTCCCAGCCCTACCCAGAACCAAGGGTGTAACTAGGGTTACCTAGATAACAATCCATACTAAAACTGGTATTGGGCAATATGAAAGCTATTAGGGATGTAAGAAAATATCGATATGGCAATATATCACGATATTTTATGTCACAATATATCTATATTCAAGAGAAAAGAATAGATTATTTATTTTTTTCAATTTTAATGAAATTCTGACATCACAATCAAATGAAAGTATAACTGGTAGTTGGTGGCTTTTTCACTCGTTTGTTCCAACGGATCAACTAGAACTAGTAATAAAACTGGATGTTTTATGGATGAAACATATTTGTTTGGGATGCTGTGACAGGTTTTCTACAGTTAAATTAAGTTTTGAAAAATCACAATATATAGTATTACTCATCATATCGTGATATATCGTATTGCTTCCTTTTGTATCGTGATACCTGATTCTTGACATTACACATCCCTAAAAAGCTATAAGGTAAAACTGATATAAATGTAGCCAAAGGTGGAGGTTTTGACTATACCACAATTATGCATTTTGATGATGTCATCAAGCTGTTCCTAAATACTTTCTACTACAAAAGCAATGATACTAATGTTCAGTGTTTGTCTTCACACCTCATACATAAATTTTGTATTTAAATTTTTCATTTAATGGAAGAAACTGTTTAACTTAAAGCATATTTAATACAAATATATGCAGGTTTCTTTTTGTGTGATATTAAATGTATAAATAAGTAACAAAAGCAGACAATTTTGAGCTTTATTTTCACAACATTCAGCTTTTTATTTTATTTTAAATATTTGTATTTATGTTTTTTAGATTTTTTGTGTTGAATTAGTATTTTTTTAAATGCATTTTGCACAAGAAAATGTCTTTCAATGGAATTCTAAACCTTTTTGAAGTTGCAACGTATCTGGAAAGTGAGAATGTTCATAAGTGGTCATTTTGACGTAGAGCACCTCAGTACATATCGTTATTATCGCACAGTCAGTCTTTAAATTCTATGCCAATATAGATTTGAGGCCATATCGCCCTAAAACTGGTATCTACATTAGATATTCTGTTCCCGTGGTATCGATATTTTGGAGTCTGGCATAGAAGCGGCCTCATTCAGAGTATAAAGACACGGACGTTCCCTGACAGCCATGAGCCGTAGAGCAGCCTGTTGAAAATCAACAGAAGCAGAAGCAGCCGCGTGGCCGTATCCCATTATCCCGTGAGTCGGGTAAAAGCTGACAGAGAAGCACATTAATGTGCAAAAACATCCATGTTGCAAAGCTAATTCAGGCCAAAGTGACTTCTTAAATAGCCACACTGGTCAAACACTAGACAAGATTTGCACTTTGTCTCTATAGTTAGTTATATAGCTTAGGTTTTAACTGTTTTGGTTGGGTTTAATTATTTTTGTGCTTCCTGAATGCACAAGTTCGATGACTGACAAAGTTATTTAAAAATTTTCTTACTAGGAATGTCCCAATCCGATCTTTTAACCTCAAATCCGATCCGATGTCAAGTCCTGATCTGATATGTTGCCTTTAATATTGAAATGTAAAAAAACTGATATATATATATATCTATATAAAAAACACAACTTAACTTTTTAATAAGACTAATTTAATTAATAAGCATCACCATTATTGATGTAAATCCCATTAAATCAAATTTTTACAGAAAATTAAAGATCAGCTTCAGTTTAATAGTTCAGACAACTTAATCAATAATTAAATAAATATTAATCATAATTATTGTTGATTATTTTAAGTAGAAACTGATTGCACTGTGTCCAGGGGTGATAGTAAAAAAAATCCTGAGCCTGAACTTTTGTTCAGGCCCCTAAACCAAGATAAATGCCCCGATCAACGTAACTTTAAGCGAGATCCAGGAGTGTGCTTCCCGTGAAGAACATTTTCATAAATAACCCATTGCATTAAAGATTCTGATGACTTTTGTGGACATAAATTACATTATTCAGACATGAGATGAACAAACCCAATACAAGCCTATATTACAGAAGCATATATTTGTAGAGCAGCAGAGGCTGGTAGGCATGTTCAGGAATACATCCCTGCTTTTAAGTCACTTACCTGCACAGTTATTGCTTGTATAGCATACTGAGACTATGGATACTACAGCCATACCAAGACATGTCCGTAGGTGGCAGTTATAATACTCAAAACTAACTAAGAGGGCATGAACAAGGAGACATTCATTTTTTTCTGAAAAATATGCACCATTTATTTTAAATTATCACGTATTAGTTATTTAGAGAACGTTTATTTTTAAAAACGTGAGGTTTGCGTATTTTAACATCCTCTGCGTTATATTGTTTTCGCGTTCTGATACAGACGTCCCAAACGGCAATCAGCACCTGATTATTCACGCTGTAGCAGCAGCTGGATATCCTAATTTAATCAGCTGCTACATGACGGCCAAGACTGGTTAAAAAAAAAAAAGAACTGTGTAAGCGGTGATATGCGGCTTTTCACCAGAGACCAGACGCCTCCGAATTACTGGAGTCATACAATAACTTGTAAAACAAGGACTATATTTCCATAAACAAATAAATAAGGACGATGATCAGGATTTACCCAGCTTTGCAGTCTATTGAGGATTATGTAATTCTCCTCTGCAATCCCCCACAGTTGATGTGAATTGCGCCGTTTCTGCTCATCTGACCTCCGCTTTTAGCAAAGATCTTCCCAACTCCCCTTGGATCAACATAATCTCGGGTCTCCAGACTTTAGAAAGCCGTAAACTTTTTGTGTGAAGGGTTGGCTTTAGGAATATTGTTAAATGTCTCCCCAGCGGATTTGTGTCTAACATTTTTCACATATCTAAAAAGGGGCTTTAAATAACTTCTATCTCACCGTCATAAGAGATTTAAAATTTCTCTCTAAAGCTTTCCCAGTTTTGAGATGTTAAAGTGGTTATAGATCGGGTATTTGCCTTCTAACTTTCTTGGAAATGTTCATTGTGTCTCTGTTTTATCTTTCTGCAACCACTCGCGCAAAAAGAAGACAACAGAAATCCTCCTAAAACACATTCGTACGTGGAGTATCAGCTACATCAGTCTGATTGATAGAAAACCCAAAACCGGCCCCTGCTCTATAACCGATTGGCTGAAGTAGGCCAACAGTGGTGAAAGCGCCTCACAGATCTTGGGGATTTTTAGATAATTCGGTATGCCATAAATCCGCCGTGGTGCCGGAGCACTATGAGGCCAGCATTATGTGTTCAACAACATCCTGTTGTTAAATCGGGAAGGGAAATAAGTGACGAAGAGGATAACTGGAAGGAAAAATTAGTAAATGAGGTTTATATCAACAAAATGCTTACCGAAGAACATGGGTATGTCGAGCTTGTCCTCCCGGTCCACTCTCCTCTTGATTAGGACGATGTAAACGGCGTAGAGCATCGCCCCCGCCAGAGACCACAGAGAACCTTCAGAGAGGTCCGAATGTTAGCCAAACGCGTACAACAACAGGGCCTGACAGACTCCAAACAAGCAGAAGGTAGTAACCATGGTTACCTGTGACTCCTTTCTCATCTGGGCTGTCCATGCTGGACAGACTCACCAGAGCAACGCCCCCCATGCTGAAAAACAGGAAAACACAACAGCTGATGTTTCGTCAAAACGACAGACTAACATCAGGCTAAAATTCTCTACAGCATCAGAAATGAGGAAGTAAAAATTCACTCACCTGAGAGCGACGGCTAACAGTTTGGACAGAGTGAAACGGTCGCTGCTGTTACTCGGGAAGATGGCCGCTAAGATGAGCGTAAATAGGCCTGGAGAGGGAATGGTCCACACACTTCCATCAGCAAGCTGATGACCAGAATAGAAGCTTTTAATATTTCACGTTTCTGAAGGAGGAGGAACAGAGAGGATCACCTGATGTGGAGGACAGGATGTTGACGATGGCGACCTGCGTGTCGGACAGAGCCTCCTGATAGGACAGATTGGCCAGGAACCACTGGGAGGCAAACAAAGGAGGTGGAGAGGTCACATCCATACCAACGTTTTTTTGCACATTTCTGCCGTCAGAAATCTTGTGCTTTTACAAGCCGTTTGAAAAACTGCCTTATTGTGACACAAAACGTGCAGAATTTGTCCCTACATTATCAAACGCCGCACACCAACTCTAACTGACCTTCCGCCGGCCCCGCCCCCTAAACGGCCATTGTCCAATCACAGCAACCGTTACTATGTGAGCAGGTCCGACAAACAATGACTCCAAGCCAGATGATGAAGGGCTGCGCCCACTGCGTTTGTAAATCTGACACCAGAAACCCCAGAGAGATTATCTGGAAGAGTTGTGTTTTTTCCATTCCTAAAGCCTTACTTTACAGTAACATATTAATAAGAAACCTCGGTGTGTCAAGTTCCTTTGGGTGTCGATTTTCGGGTTAATTTGTTGATAGATCTTATAGGTATTTTCCGGGATGTATGGAGATTTATTGAAAACCAGACCCGCCGCCTTCAGGGTCGAGCGGCGATGCAGCCATTTAATGCATTTCTGGGTTAGATGTCGGAGGGAGGGTCCGCTTTTATGAAACGAATGTCCGCCTAATATCCAACTTAAAACTAAGCTCACAACTAAGTTTGTTACAGCATGCAGACAGCAAGAGCACTCAGAGTATCTGCTCACTCACGAAATCATTATCATATCAGCAACGGCGTCATCAACACCTGTGCTCTCCCTGCAGCTGTAGTGTGGCTGTCAGAAAGCCTGATGGCGCTGTGCTTCATTCAGCAACATTGTATGGACCCCAAATTACATCTCCAGTGACGGCAATGGCGTTGTAACGCTAGTCGTGTTTGAACATTTGTTGGTCGGACGTAGTAACTGTAACTAAGGGGGACGGGGCTCTGCGAAACATCAATTCCATTCCTGGCCTGAATGGGTTACTAGCAGTTAGCTTCTACTAGCAAATTTGTTACCGGTTAACATCGACTAGCAAAGTTGTTACCGGTTAACATCGACTAGCAAAGTTGTTTAACGGTTAACATCGACTAGCAAAGTTGTTACCGGTTAACATCGAATAGCAAAGTTGTTACCGGTTAACATCGAATAGCAAAGTTGTTAACGGTTAACATCGACTAGCAAAGTTGTATCGGTTAACATCGACTAGCAAAGTTGTTACCGGTTAACATCGACTAGCAAAGTTGTTACCGGTTAACATCGACTAGCAAAGTTGTTACCGGTTAACATCGACTAGCAAAGTTGTTACCGGTTAACATCGACTAGCAAAGTTGTTTAACGGTTAACATCGACTAGCAAAGTTGTTACCGGTTAACATCGACTAGCAAAGTTGTTACCGGTTAACATCGACTAGCAAAGTTGTTACCGGTTAACATCGACTAGCAAAGTTGTTACCGGTTAACATCGACTAGCAAAGTTGTTACCGGTTAACATCGACTAGCAAAGTTGTTACCGGTTAACATCGACTAGCAAAGTTGTTACCGGTTAACATCGACTAGCAAAGTTGTTACCGGTTAACATCGACTAGCAAAGTTGTTACCGGTTAACATCTATTAGCAAAGTTGTTACCGGTTAACATCGACTAGCAAAGTTGTTACCGGTTAACATCTATTAGCAAAGTTGTTACCGGTTAACATCAATCGACAGGAGCTGCCTTTAACGTAGTATTGACGCACATGAGCCTGGATTATTAAATCTGGTTTGAATCAGTTGGGACTGAAATCACCTGAGCTTCGTTAGATGGAACTGAATAAGCCTGGAGTGAGGTGTTCCAGGATATTGGAACACCTCAATTATATATATAATAATTCCAGGATATTTCAGATGAGCCTTGATTTCTTGAGCTCGCTTGATGGAATAACTAAATGCATCCCTGGTCCAGGGACGCATTTAGTTATTGTACAAAAGTGGTCTGAGAATAGAGCCTTGAGGAACCCTACGTGTAGTTATGTTTGCTCATATCTATAATTAAATGATGCAATTAATTTAGATCTTCATTAAGATGACAACATATTTATGAAACTATAGAGAATTAAATGGGAGATTTTGGGGTTATCTATATTTTTTTATATTTTCACTCACCACAAAACAAAAGAAGAAGCTGATTTTAGCAACGTCGGTGATGGTTAGCTTCCCCACGGTTCGCAGCAGGGCCTCGTGGTCCTTGGCGGCTGGGTAGGACATGCGGGACAGCTTGGCCTCCAGGGCCTGAGTGGAAGGCAGCTGACGGACCTCCATGATGTTGCTGAAACGGACCCGCTGCTTTTTGGAGGCTGGGATGTGGAAGCAGAGAGGGGAGAGGTGAAGATATCGAATAACTCCACTACTAGGCTGATTGAAAGATGTGAATCAGGAGACATAAAATTAGTTATTTCAAAGGGCTGAGGTCACTCAGAGGTCACCATATTTTTGTCTTTATTTTTATCACGAATATATTATTTCAGAAGGAAAAATTAAAAAACATATATTGCATAAAGACGACAATTATTAATTTGATCTACATTTTCATCAAGGAATAAGAGACAAACTGAAAATCAAAAATAACGAAAATCCAATCAGATGACAGAAAAGAAGAGAAAAACAGACTGAAGAACCAATCAACAAGTGGAAGAGGCAAGACTTCCAAATTCTGAATATTTTACATATTTACAGACCAGAAGGTATATTCAGAAAAACGTCCCACAAAACAAAAAACTCCACCCTTTTAAACATTAATGGTTAAAGAATTGTGAGACTTTAAGTCTAAAACACCAAATCGAAATGCTAAGTAAAAATTTGGAATCAAATAATTGTGTCGATATTAAAGAAAAAAGAAGATATAGAAGTTGAGCGTTCACAAGAAGAATCGGAGAATATTCATAAACCAATACATTAAACAACGGCCTCCAAAATATGGAGAGATTTTGCATGGAAATTCAAAATTAGGTATTTTATAACACCAATCCAACAGTCAAACTTTCAAAAATTCATAACTTCAAAATGTTGGAGAGAAAACAGCAAATTACTTCCAAATCTTCTGGTCATGTCCATTATTAAAAACATACCGTGAATATATATTGGATGAAATACAAACTGTGTTGATTAGGGATGCAACGATACCCCTTTTTTCAAAACCGATACCATACTGATACTTGGATCAGAGTACTTACCGATACCGAGTACCAATGCCGATACTTCTACCACACACAAAAAAGTGCTATCAATCGGGAGTCAGGTTTCATTTTTTTCTGCTTGTTACAACAAACGATGGTGAATAAAAAAATATATATATATATTAATAAAAATGACCACAAACAAACATTTTCTGTGAAATTATTGCTGTGTTTCCATTAACATTAGCCGATACCGATAAGAGTACATTAGGCGGTATCGGGGCGGATACCAAATAACAGTATCGGTGCATCCCTACTGTTGATAAATGGATAAGAAAACTGACAAAAACATCATCATATTGGGTTAAACACCAGTGGGAGGCAGATATTAATATTCTGTTAAAGGTAAATTCACTTAGACGCTTAGTCTTAACGTTTCTATATCATGCTGTTTTACAGCTTTCATCATCAAATGTAGGGCTGAAGCGATTCGTTGAGTAACCAAAAAATAGCTCGAGACAAAAACTCGTTAAATTCGCATGATGCCCACTATACGCGCAGAGATCTGATGGTTCCACGCGGACCGTTGTTTTGGATGAAGCTGCGTGGAGCACAACAGCAGCGCGTGATGAATTTTGAATTTAGTTGCCGCGATGGCGGAGAGTAAAGATGCCCATAAACGGCAGAAAGTGTGTAAAGTTTGCCATTTCTGACGATTTGGCTCTTCTTTAGGAATGGTGAATAAAGTCCTGTAATTTCCGCAACCAAACGGGCATTTTGCGCCGCGACATTTTAGAAAGTGGGCGTGTGCGTTTAATCTGCAGGCGGCGGCGGCGGCGCGGACACGCCGGACACTTCCTGGTTTGACAGCGTTGCATAAAACACGTCACCATGTTAGGCGTGCAGGATTCAGGAGGATTACTGGGACAAAACCACTCTGGGAGGTTGTTTTTTTGTCTAGCAAACTGCATTAGAACAACGTTCAATAGGTAAATGTTTTCTGTTTTTAACTTTCATAATTCTACATACATTTTCTTTTATAAATTTTCTTTTACTGAGTCGCTGTTTGAATTTTCACATTTTAGAAATCGTGTTAAGCACCTTGAATTGCCTTGTGTGGAAAGAGTGCCATTTAAATAAAATAACCTTGCAAGCTTCAAAAAACTGACTCTGCATGATATAGGACCTTTAATGAGGTAAAGACTAGAATGCGCTAACATTGTTATCACAAGAAATATAACTTATTAGTAGTAGTCCTTATTAGGCTGATAAATTATCTGCGTTACCTTCGTCTCGTTTCTTAATTAAGCTGAGGTTGTTGTTCTTACATTTTGATTTGAAAAAATCTTTTTGGGATCGCGTTTGTTCTTTCCATTTGTTATTTTGCTATTTTTTTCTATAATGTGTGAGATGTGTATTTTCCATAATTAAGATAAATTATTCATTCTTAGCTGTGTGCTATATCTGATCAGTGGTGGTTGGAATGGTCTGGGCCTTGTGTATTAAGTTCCAAGTAGTTGGGGTTTTTTTGTGCCAGAATTAGAAAAATTATGTTTAAAAAATTAGACAAAACTAACACCAATGAATAAATCTTGACTAAGATTAAAACTAAATAGAATTTCTTTGGTCAAAATGAACAGACTTTAGTGATTATGTTATGTTATGTGATTATGTGTGGCCCGGGGCCCATTTACACGGCCCTCGATCACCATTTAAGATTGGTACTTTCTACAAAATGATTGTTGCATATAGAGACTTTTTTTTTGTAGTGGCATCATTTTTGTTGACAATTTAATCAGAAAACGATCCATGGCACAAAACGAATTATTCATATTTTAATAATCATATTTTCTGCTTTAATTTAATTTCATTGTGTAAACAACTAAAGCAAAGCTGACGTAGAGGCAACCAAACAAGATAAAAATGACACACATGTTCATAGAGAGAGAGACCCAAACCCTGTTCTTTCTGCTGAGAAAAAAAATAAAAGTTTATTTTTTGGCCCCCTTGAAATATTCGAAAACTATTTGAAAATTATTTATTTTAAAAAGCAAACCCTAGAAGCCCTGTGTTCTGAATCTACATCCTTTAAAAATCCCTTTTCTTCAAGAATTTTTACTTTATGCTTTTCATAAAAATATTAAGCAGGTAAAACAAAAAAAAATCTATTATTTTGTGGCGCATGGACACTTTTAACTTGATGATTTTGGCCCTTGTAGCAAAAAGTTTGAACATCTCTGTTAGGATGGCTTAATGCTGCCCTCTGCTGGTTAAAAGTGTTATAAATCTCTTTCCTTCACATCAGGTCAGTCAGGTTTGGGTCCTGACTTTGACTGGCCGTCCCAATAATGTCATGCTACAGAGCCAGTAAGGAGCCCACACCATCATCCCTCCACTACCGTGTTGGTCTGAGGAGCCTGGTTTCCTCCATCCTGGTCCTACTTCACGACCTTTAACCTTTACCCTGCTAACTGAGGCCTGTAGAGTCTCAGACGTTGCTCTGGGTTTTGGGCTGAATCTGCCGGACGTCCAGCCAGCTGCTGAGATGTTCTCCTCTGTGCAGAAAGATCGACTTCTGACGTCTGGAGCTGACCTTTGACCCTCCCCAGGTTGATGGGTGGCAACAGTTGCTTCTCTAGAGTCATTGCTGATGTCTTTCTGTCCTGGCGTTATGCTCCAGGGGATTAAACTGCCAAAACTCTCATCAAACGCTCTAAAAAAAACAAAAACGCTCTTTTATTTTATGCTACTAAATTTGGATGAAGGGAAAAAAAAAAATGGCTTGATATCAAACCGAATACAATAAAACATCCCTGTAACAGCGTTATTCTGTGTTTGGCATCAGTAACCATGGAGACAGAGACAACGATCATTAAGTTTCCACAGGACGGTTTGATAACCTTTGATTTATAATCATCCTAAAAAAATATCCTTTACACTGAAGCGCCTGATGGGACGAGTAAAAGCAGAAAACTAAAGCTTGCTTCTGCACAAAACTGTGAAACTCATCAGCCAATGAGCATGCAGGCCCCACCCACCCACTCTGATTGGCTGATGATCTCGTCCAGCGAATAAATGCTCTTTTGAGAGTTATAAGCCATTGGGGAAAACACAGTTATGAATAAAGCTGATTTTGTGAATTGGATGTTTTAGAGGAAAAACGAATGGAATTAAATAAAAATCGGTGAAAAATAAAATCTTTTTTTTAAATGAATGTTTATATTAATAAAGGTATTTTCAAAAATAAATGAAAACTTAAAAGTTTGTTTTTTTAATCTTTGACAATAAATTAAACAAAATGCTTTATAAATAAATAAAGTAGGAATTATCGTAAAAAATGGATTTTAAAATAATTGTATATTCAAAACATGGGGCTTTTAATGTGTGAGTTTTTAAAAGAATTCATTACGATTTCAAATTTTTCAGAGAGGCTCATTTTAAGCAACTTTTTATCTTTTCTCAGTGGAAAGAAAATGTTTTATTTTTAGCTAGGTTTGATTGTCCCTACATCTGCTTTTGCAATTAAATTTTAAACAAAGCAAAAATAAAATACGATTAATAATACTTACTTGCCGTGGAAAATGTTCTAATCATTTTAATGTGTCAGCAAAAAATACGCCCGTATAAAAGAAAGTCTCCATCTGAATCAATCATTTGTGTTCTTGTGCCAATTTCAGAACGTGCCGATCTTAAATGGTGGTCGACGGCCGTACTTAATCAGTACAGGGGCCATGAATGGCTCCCAGGCTGCACTTTGGACACCCCTCGTTTAATGCAAACCCATCCATAAATTTTTGAGTTATTCTGCTAAAAGACAAACAGATGTCAACACGTGAGATAAAAATGGATTAGCAATCATGCTTTTTCATTTTCAAACTCTAGCTGCTATTTTTGACTTATAAATAAAACAAAAATAAAAACATGTAAACTGCTTTTTCATTTTCCAATTTAGCATTGCTTCCTCTGTAACTTTATTTAAAAAGAAAATGAAAAGGCTATATTGCTTTTTCGTTGTCATGCCACAAACCATTAAATACTAGGAATTATGCATCTGCAGAACCAAATATTTGAACCGTTTTGTGTAGCTTCATTTAAAAATAAAACTGGAGTTGTACTCACAGGATTCACAGTCTGCAGTGAAACAGTCGTACGGGTCAGTCGTTGCATCCTGGAACTTGACCGGGACGTACAGCGGCTCGCTCTGCACAAACAGCAACAACAGCCTGTTACAGAGAGGGATCCCGTCACCTGCGGTAGATCCTGCTCTGCGGTTCTGCTACGTACCAAACAGTTGTTCACAGTGCTATCAGTGGTGCAGGGAGCAAAGTAGGCCTCGGCATCGGCAAACTGCAGAGCAACACCAGCAGCATCAGAACCGGACAAACAAACCCACGATCCCTGATCCAATCTGCTGCTTTACAACTCAGGTTTTAACACTTTTTCTCTTTAAAGGGCCTATATCATGCAAAATCAAGTTTTAGGAGTTTTCAACCATCTGATAATGCAATTTCCTCATAAAAACCAACCAGAGTGGTTTTTGGCTTAAAGTCTGCTTATTCCTCCTGAATCCTGTACTAGAGGTACTAGAGGTGTCTGCACCGCCCCATGCAGGCAGAGCGGCTTACCTCTGATAGAGTTCAAACACACCCTCCTCCTTCTCAAAGCTCATAGCTGCTCCGGTTTCTGGCAGCTTAAAAACACTTTTTTGTTGGATTTTTTACTTTCTCTGTGAAAACGGCTGTTTGGCTGCATGGATTACAGGATTTTATTCTACATTCCTAAAGAACAGCGGCTGGATCAAAGAACAAAGATGCCTGATGGACAGAGAAGTAAGCGGCTACATGCTAATGCTAATGTGTGTTAGCCATTTATCAAGCTGCTTATGTGATCTTATAACAGCATTGTGTGGTTAATTCATTAATCTGTAGAATCTCAGGATGTTCAGTAAACGGGAGCAAACAAAACCCACGGCTTTTTTTATATACTGGGCTGGAAAGATTTGCTGAGTGGATGCAGCTATGTTGGTTTGGGCTCCGTCTAAAGCCTGGAGATTTAGCAACTAAGATAAGCTTGATTGACTGTTTTTAACAAAAAATAAACATCCTGAGCCCTTAATATAACAGAGGTTCACTGTGGCACTCTGTGATTTTCAGATTATTTGTCAGATTTCTGTTTGTGATGAATCTTAGCCTTGTTTATTTCGGTTTGATCTCCTACCGGCTCTGAAGCGCAGCGGAGCGTTTCGGTGCAGTACGCGGGTTTATAGAGAAACGAGCCGTTTCTTTTCGTGGTCTAACATTAACTACAGGATACACGTTAAATTTCAGGACAAATTAATACTATATAACACCAATGGTAACATTTTATCATAAACATGTCTATCCCAGAAGTTGAAAGCTGTAAAATAGCATGATATAGTCCCTTTAATACAAAATACGTTCAGATAAGTGAGTCGAAAACGTCGTCATTCGTTTTCGTGATTGTTAAAGAAAACATTGGTCAGCGTTTTAGAAGAGGAGAGGGACTTACGAACGCAGACTGGCGGCGCTTTAAGGAGCCGGTGCACTGCTGCCTCCAAGGCCGCCACAGCAGGAAGCCCAGCAGATACAGCACAAACATGGAGGTCTTGGTGAACGTGCTGAAGAAAGGTTTGTTGTACTCCTGTCGCTTGAAGATGTACTGCGGAGCAGGTGGAACGGAAAGAAAGAACAGTTAGGATCGTATTCTACGGCTGATGGTTTATGGTCCAGAACCGGTTTATGGGAACCATCTGATCTGATTGGTGGCCAAATGTTTGGATTTGATCCCTTCTTAAAGTCATATTATCATACAGTGTGGCAAAAGAGTATTAGTCACCAAATGTACAAGCTTTCCAACTTTAAACATTAAAAGCCTGTAATTTTCATCATATTTATACATCAACCATGAGAAAAAATAGAGAAAAACATCCAGAAAAACTCATGGTCTGATTGTTAAAGAACTTATTTGCAAATTATGTAGGAAAATAAGTATTTATAACCTAGAAACAAACCAGATTTCTGTAACTTCTTCTATAAGAGAATCCTCTGTCCTCCAACTGTATTAATGGCTCCTGTTTGAACTGGTTACCAGTATAAAAGACACCTGTCCACAACCTCGAACAGTCACACTCCAAACTCCACTATGGAGACACCAGGGACAAGACTGTACACCCACACAAGCCTCGGTGTGAAGAAAGCAATGATTAGAAAATGGAAGACATCCAAGACCGCTGATAATCTCCCTCCACCAAGATCTCACCCTGTGAACGGTGAGCAACAATCCCAGAACCACACGGGGGGACCTAGTGAACGACCTGCAGAGACCTGGGACCAAAGTAACAAAGGCTACCATCAGTAACAGCGCCAGACGTGTCCCCCTGCTTAAGCCAGGACATGTCCAGGCCCGTCTGAAGTTTGCCAGAGAGCATCTGGATGATCCAGGAGAGGATTGGGAGAACGCCATACGCTCAGATGGAACCAAAGCAGCATAGCTACTGTGAAGCACGGGGGTGGAAGCATCATGCTGTGGGACCAGGAAGAATGAATGGGGCCGTGTACGGTGGCATTTAGATTAAAAACCTCCTTCCATCTGTGAGGGTCTTTCAGCATGACAATGATCCCAAACACATCGCCATGGTAACCAAGGAGGAGGGGCTTCCTAATAGGAATGGAGCGATACTGGTATCAGGTATCGGCCCCGAAACAGTCTAATGTGGAAGTTCTGCAATAAATTCACACAAAAAAAAAGATTTTTAAATTTTACTTTTGTGGTAATTTTATATTTTACATCTGTTATTTTGTCTTAGTTCTGTTTAATTAGTCAAGTCTGGTCCGTTTAGTCTCTTCAAGAACGGTATAAGGTGGAGGTTATACGGTTTATTAATTCAACAATAGCGTCTGATCGGTATCGGGACTGAAAACGTCACATCGGTGCGTTTTAAGGTCCTGGAGTGGCCTACAAAGTCTGCAGATCTCAACCCCATAAAAAAGTCCAAAAACATCCCAGCTCTACAGCAGCGGCCCCTAGTGGTATGTGAGCACATTACAGGCGGTACCATTTCATTTTATTCAAAGTAAAACTGACATGGTTTATTTTTTCTGTGATTTGTTTAAATGTTTAAAGGCGACTCATGAAACATATTTCATTTTTTTGTTATAACAAAGGGAGGTTGTCTTTTTAAAATATATTTAATATTTTCATGAATAATTTTCCTTTATTAACCAGATGTACATTCTACTTCTGGATAAACATAGAATAGATTTTTATTTATTTATTATTAAACCTTTTTTAAACCAGGATAAAACTTGCTGAGTCTCTTTTTCAAAAGTGTCCAGGGCAAAATCATCATCTTACATTCCAAACAGTTTAATATTACACTGATTTAAATAACACAGTACACATTAATTACAACATCTACAGATGACAAGATTGATCAGTAGTGATCTTAAAATATTACGAGATGATTCGATTTAAAATCCTTCTGTAGTTCCTTCCTTCATACTGAAACGCGTTTTCATAGATAAAATATAATAAAACGATTCTTAATTGGTTGTAACAGCAAAGCAAGAAAGAAAATCTCAGAGTCTATTAAAAAAAGGAAATTATAGACATAGTTATTAAAAAGATGAAAGGTCTGTAATTTTCATTATAGGTAAACCTTAACTATCAGAGATAAAATGAGAAAGAAAATATAGAAAATCACATGGTCTGATATGTAAAGAATTTATTATATATTATATTTGGTTAATAACAAAAGTTCATCTGAACCTTTGTTGGTAATGCCGGAGGTCAAAGGTTTTCTGTAAGTCTTCACCAGGTTTTCACACAATAACACAATTACTGGCTGACTAAATACTGTATTTTCACAGCTATGATTATTTGATTTCTTGGTTTGGCTCACTTATTATTTGGATCTGTGTTTTTGTGGGTTTGCTTTGATTCTGGAGAGACGCACTCAGTAAACCAGAGGTCTGCAACTTTGGCTAAAAATAAGCACTTTTTTAAGCACTGAATATTTGCTTTTAACTTCGATGATAGAATGATACTAATAGTAATAATATTTTTCTGACAAATTTTTCGGGTCATTAGGTTTGAAACTATGAGCATTTTTACACTATTTGCCACAGTGTGAAATAGTATGGATTATGGATGCAACGACACCAGTTTTTCTAACCGATACGATACTTGGATCCGAGTACCTGTCGATACAGAGTGCCAACGCTGCAACAAAATGCGATGAATTGAAAGACAGGTTTTATTTTCTTCTCTGCTTGTTACAGCAAATGATGGTGAATTAGATAAAACATAAAACAAAAATATCAAGTGAAAAATAAACGTTTTCTGTGAAATTCTTGCAGGGTTTCCACATTTTAAGTACCGTTATTTTTAACCGATACCAGTGCATTAAAGTGGTTTAGGGCACATGTGTCAAACTCAAGGCCCGGGGGCCAAATCCGGCCCTCAATGGCCATTTATGGGGCCCTCTACACTCTACAGGACCCTAAAGATCGAACATTTAAGTACTATTTTTGTGCATCCCAATAATATTTTATCAGTAAAATAAAATCCCTTTTTATTTGAAGTCCTAAATCACATCATCATGTAAATATGTTCAGCATTATTTAATTTTAAGACGTACTTTTGGAATGCGCAGGCTGATTTTAAAGGTTTGTTATAGTTTTATCAATACTTTCTACCACAACTGCCGCCTTTAAGGATATTCAGCAACTTGATGCGGCCCAAAATGGAAATGAGTTTGACACCACTGGTTTAGGGTATCGGCTTGATGCTACATACCGGTACCGTCGCAACGCTAATATCAATAATATAATAATAATAATAATTCTTCCCCCAGGCTGTCGCTCTGATGAACTCAGAATAGTCACAGAGTGTGAGTCCATTCACATGAACAATAAACTAAAACTCTACTTACTGTACAATAACCCTGGTTTGGTGTATATATTATCCTTTATTTTTTATTTGTATTTATTTTTATTTCCGTTTTTAATTTCACTTATTTAAGTTCTGTACTGGAGAGAAAAGTTGTCGGAGTCAAATTCCTTGTATGTGTCATACTTGGCCATTAAAGCTGATTCTGATTCTGATAAAAAAACTAAGAAGAAAACGAGCCCAGCGACTTTTTCCTTAAGTTTTATGTTTTCATTTAATCTAAAACCTAAAAAATGAAACCAAACGGTGGCTCCATATGTATGCCAACACATTTTTTCCCCAGTAGCTGCGTTTCCCTGAAGGTGGTGTAGCATTTGCGGCTCTAATTGAGTTTGCAGACCCCTGGAGTAATCTGTTGAAGCCGGTGCTGCTGGGATCCGGCGGGTTAATCATCCTTACTGTGGTGAGCTCAGACGAGGCCACCCAGATGATGTCCACCAGCAGGAGGATGACCACGCCCAGGGCCATCCTCCTCCGCTGGGAAGCAGAGCTGCCCTGGGAGCTCATCCGGTTCATGACGAACACCCACTCCATCGGGATGCTGGGAACACAGGCAGCACACATCGTTTTACTGGGATTTACAGTTCAGGCACACGTTAAATCATTTTACAAGTGACAATCGGAAAAGTTCGGCATGCGTTTATGTCCTCTGTAGAGCCTCCTCTGGTCCATAGGGCTGGGCGGTATGCCTTAAAAGTTTTTTCATAACAAATCTGATTTCTGATTTTAAGCTTCTTCTTTTTTTCAGCTCTGTTTTCTTAAAAAGAAATTGCAAGTGATGAAAAATATTTTCAAAAACTTGCTTTCATTTCCATCACCATGTTCCAAAGCTGACCTGAATTCAAAGTCCAACTAAAAACAACTAAAATATCCTAGTAACCAAGATGGTTGGTTCTGTGCAGATTGACATCAGTGTGGGCTATGGAAGTACAAGTACAGCATTGCTAAAAAAAAAATAATAAAAAATATAAAAATTAAATCTTCATAAACAGAAAATTTGATTGATTTATACAATCGATTAATCGCCCAGCCCTACTTAGACTCAATAGGCTAGGTGAAGGGAACCACACACTCGGGTCAGCACACTTTGGACCTTCTGCTGACAACAGTATAAGAAAAACAAACAATCTCGATTTAAATTAAATCTTCATAAACAGCTAATCCGATTAATCGATTAATCGCCCAGCTCTACTGGTCCAGTTGCAGCTCTGAACGTCTCCATCTCAGTCAGACGGATATCAGTTTCACATCCAAGCTGAGGAATCTGCTCTGATCTAAACCATCCCATAATATTTCTGGTTGAATGTTTGGGTTCGGTTCTGGTTTTCCCTGATCAACACGTTTGCCGTGTCTCCTACACGACTTTCACCAAACAGGACATTTTATGGCTTTCCTTTGGTTTCAACAACTTCTTCTCTTCACTTTCCAACGAAAGACCAGATTTATAGAACCAATATATGGGCAATATGGCCTAAAAATAAATTCTCAGATTTTATTCCGTTTTTTTATTCGTTATATACGTTTTTTTTTTTTTTATTCACCCCCATTAAGTAGATGCAAAGAATTCGGCTACAGCTAGCTGTTTTTCAGCTAAGGTTTGTTGGTCCCTGCAGTGTTGTTCGGTATTTTTCATATTCGGTTGGATTCCTCTGTTTCAGGTGTAGCAACAGGTTTGTGCTGCTGCTGCTGCCTTTGACTGCGATGGTTTTTAGGCAAATGTTGCAGTGTGGGGTCTCTTGATCCACGTCTGTTGCAGCAAACCCATACCGATGCCGCTACGGAAGCTCCGGGGAGCCAAAACTGTGTTGCCACACAAAAATTCTATTTACTTTTTTCTTTAAATCCACTGCAACAAAATGTATTGAATCGATTTTCAACACTAACAGGAGGCTAGTAACTAGTTACTGGAGTAACTTTTGGGGAAAAATAAATACTTTTAAGTGTAGCTTTGATCAGGGTCGGAAATTAACAGTCGTCAAATGCGACCAAATATTCCGTTTGGCGAGTAAAATCTGCCACATGGCAAGTAAATGTTTTCACCAAATTATTTATGTATATTAATCCTCATTTCTAAGGATTTCTGTGAGGCGCCTCTGCAGTCTGCGTGTGATGTACGCAAGCGTACGTGAAAGTTACGTAACTTTCCTCATTCCAGACATGAAAATCCTTCACCTGTTTGCGAAAATCAGCATCTGAATCCAGAATAGTTCACCTGCGTGATTCGTGTGTCCGATGAAGAAAACAAACGAATGTAATCAGTGACGCAGCAACGAGACGAAACGTTTCAGAATAATCCGGCTGACAGAAGCTGTAGTTCTTCTGGCCAAAGTTACAGCATCATAAATCAGACTTTTAATAACGCTCTGCGACCAAAGTAAGAACAAATCATTTCTCACTCTGTGCTGACATAAAGACTCCTGTGAGTTTTTAGATGAATCAGCGTTTATTCCTATCAGTGCTGCTGAGCAGGGCCGTATCTAGGAGGTTCATTAGAGGGGCTAAAAGGGGCCCAGGGTGGGTCTGGGGCTGTAGCACTAAAATAAAAGCAAAGATGTTCGTTTAGTGGGGATCCAATCTGAGCTGGTCACATTTTAAAGATTTAAATCAGTTAAAATAACATTTTTATTTCTGCAAATGTTTATGTGACAAAGAAATACAAAATCACAAATAAAAACATTGCAACTTTGTTAAAAAAAAAAGTAGAGGGACGGCTTAATCTGTTTACTTAGCTACATTATTGCTATGGACGGTTATTCAAATAAATAAATTCTGTTAAATTCAAAATTGTAAAAATTTTATATATATATATATATATATATATATATATATATATATATATATATATTTCTAAAAAAGCAGAACTGACCAAAAAGTTTATCTGAGTAACTATTTTTGACGTTTTCACTGCTTTAAGTTTGGCTCCAACATAATATGATGTAATAATGTGTTTTACTATATCTGTATAAAAAATCATGCAGAATTTCAGCCGGTGAAAAATATACCTGGCAGGTAAATATTTCACATCATTTGTGGGCGACTGTGGCTCAGTGGTAGAGTAGTTGGCTTGCAATCGGAGGGTCGTAGGTTCGATTCCAGCTTCCTCCAGTCACATGTCAATGTGCCCCTGGGCAAGGCACTTAACCCCCATCCAACCCTCGTCCTACCGAGCCATGTTGGGTGTCGGTGTATGAATGCGAGTGTGAATGGGTGAATGTGGCTTCAATGTAAAGCGCTTTGAGTGGTCAGTATGATTAGAAAAGCGCTATATAAGTTCAGTCCATTTACCATCTAGCTGCCATCTTGGCCGGTGACTCAAAATGTTTATTTCGGACCCTGTTTACTTTTACTTGAGTAATATTATTTTGAAGTATCGCTACTGTTGCTTGAGTAAAATGTCTGGATGCAATAACCCACTGTGTGGAAATTTACTAAATGAAGAGCAACAGATTTTAACCAAAAATACACCAGACACACATCTATTTATTTAGAAGATCTCATGTTTGAATATATGCTAAACACCGCAAATCGTCACTGGAAATACTTTTTACCTCGTTCTAACATTTATTTGTTCATTACCTACTGTAAGTATTGGTACCGACTTAGAAAAGTATGTCCTCTAGTAGTGGGCAGTATGAAAGGTATGAGGTAGAAATTATTTGATGATGTCATCAAGCTGTTCCTACATACGTTGTACCAGGTACAGAAGACTACTTATGTTTAGTGTTTGTCTTTACACTAAATATTAAAAGTTTAAAGTTTGTTGGGGTTTTTTTTTGTTTTGACAGAAAATAAACATGTTTATGCATTTTTTATTCAATAAAATGCCATTTTATTTCATACAATATTAAATGTATAAATGAGTAACCAGGAAAGCAGACAATTTCAAAATTTGTTTTCATAAAATTTAGCTTTTATTTTATTTACAATATGTTCATCTGGATTTATGTCGTGAGAATTTTTGTGTTGCATAATTTTGGAAAAAGAATTGAATATTTTTTTAAGTGCATCTTGCACAATAAATGTTCTTTAGATGGCATCCTAAACCTTTTTTAAGTTGTTCTGTTGCAATGTGTCTGGAAAGTGGGAATAATAAGCAGTCAAATTTGACATGAAAGAAAAAGAATAAACTGCAATACATATCGTTACCGTACATGCTTTAGATTATATCACAATACAGATTTGAGGCCATATTGCCCAGCCCTACTTTCCTCTACATATGTGCTTTTTAATGTAACTAATTGTATACAGTTTTTTATGGTCGTTAAAATGTCAGAATTTTCCAATAAGTTTACTTTAAAACTACTAGATCAGAAGTTACTTTGTACACAAGTAGCCATTTTACTACATACTTTTACTCCAGTCATTTAGTGACTTGAGTTCAATTTTTATTTTCCTATTCTACCGTCCTTCAGTTGTCCAGTGGACAGATTCTTCTACCTGAGCTGTAGATCTCTGCAGCTCCTCTAGAGAGTCACCATGCTCCTGCTTCTCCTGATTAAAGCTCTCCTGTCAGACCAGAACCTCCTCCCAGTAGAACCTAACCCTGTTCTAACTGGACCAGAACTTCCTCCCTGACCTGCTGCTGGGATCACTGGTCTCCATGATGCTGGAAGTTCTCAGAACCGGAACATCCGCAGCTGGACTTTAGAGTAAAACACAACTGGACTCTGGGAAGCTCTGGACTTTCTTTAAGGTTTAGTGACAAACGGGGCTGAATTTAAATGCGTGCTACACTTTTCATTATATTTGTAATAATAATGTAAATACAACCCATTATTCTCCTTTCATCCACAATAACCAATAATATTAAGGTCGATAACAGGCAGAAATACACATAAAACGTCTGAAATTCAGGTTGAAGTCGCAGTTTACTTCTCCGTTTAACAAGCTAGTTGCTAACAACCTCGGTTAAACTATCCGCCTAAAACCGCGACAAAAGACATTTTTCTTACCTGAATGTTTAAGCTCGTCATTTAACTTAAGACATTATCTGCCTGCCACTTCACACCGAGCAGCAGGATTGGTGAAATCACGGTTTTTATTGGGAAACTGGAGCCGCTTTACTGGTTGTAAACAGGAGCATTTCCTTCTCGCTTCGTAATTGGCTAGTAACGTGACTCGCAAAGGCTTCTGGGATGTGTATTCATATAAAGTTGCTTTTTACGCACAGAAAACCTTTTTATTTTAAAATATAGTTATATGTGTCTAAGGTTATATATTTTATTTTGCAACATTAAAGAAGCTAATGACAACTTTTTTGTTATTTTGTATTTATATTATTTATTTGTATTCTTTTTTTTTATTTGTCTGTACATTACCAGAATCTGTCAAAAACTTTTTTATTTTTCTGTGTCTGGTTACATTTTTGTAAACTATTAAGCTATTATTATACACTACTATTATTCTGTGCAAGGGATGGAGTGATGCAACTTTTTTCAAACCGATATGATACCGATAATTGGATCCGAGTCCGACACCAATGCCGATACGTCTATCACACACAAAAAAATGCAATGAAGTGGAAGACAGGTTTTATTTTCTTCTCTACTTGTTATAACTAGTGGTGTTGAATTAGACTAAAAAAATAGATAAAAAATAAATTAAAAATTACGAAAAACTAATATTTTGAGTAAAAAATAAACATGTTCTTTGCAGAATTTCCACATTTTAGGCATCAGCAGTGGCTATTATCAGCATCGGTATCGGTGCATCCCTATTATTTAAACACCAGTTGTTCACAGTTTATATTATTCTAACTCTTGGAAAATGATACATTTACTTTTTTTAATGCACAACCACACATTTACATATTCTTAAATATGTTTTATTTTTTTAAAGATTTTTAAAATCTCTGTTGCATGTATGGCAGTTTATTTTTAACCTTAACGACTGCGTAATTCTATGTCCACAATGTAAATTAAAGACCCGTGTAGGATAGAACCATCTGCACTACGTAACTTTATTTTACTGCACTGTGTGGTCTGATCACACTTAGATCTGCTGCTGTCATTCACCTGCACATCTGTGAATGGAACCCTGCTGCTGTTCTCATGTTAAGGATGTTTATCTCTTCATAGTTCTTTTATATACATATAGATTATAATATTTATAAAGACTTTAGCCTTATAGCTCATTCTTTTTATTTTTATTTATTTTATTTTTATTTATGTTAAATGTTTTATGTTGCACGATTGTACCGAGAAAAATTCCTAGTTTGTGAACTTGTTCTCAAACAATGGCAATAAAACCGATTCTGATTCTGATTCTAAATATTAGTTCTAACTCTTTCATTTCTCTGTGTTATATATACTTTTTCACTTCTTGAACTTAATGTTTGTTTTTCCTGGCACTTTCCTGCTTTGCTGAACCGTATTCCCCCTTATAGGACAATAAAGGACGATTCTATTATATCAGATGTCATTTTCAGTTACTTGGAACTTAAGTTGCAATTTTACTAAATGCTCTTTTACGCTAACTTGAGTGAAATATTGTTATTAGTACTACTCTTACCGGAAAGTGGAGTATACTTTTGATGCATTCTCCATATACCTCTGTTAAAGAGGGGAAATCTACTTGATGTAATTTTTTCCACACTATTTCCAGACTTGTATTTCTATTCCGCTCCACCAGGTGGAGCTGTTGCAGAAACAGGCTACTTTAAAACAGGAAGAGGAGAACGGCTGCTGTCGCTGGCATTCCGCGCTAACAGTTTTTCTTCGTTGTCATAAATGAAAGACTTATTCCTCTGTAGAAAAGCGGATTTGGTGGCGGCAGGTTATAAATATTAATTTCAACCAGAGTTCAGAAATCAAACGGTATGTGGTGTAAAAACTGGTATAATGAAGTTGAAACGGGACTGTTAGCATCACGGTTAGCATGACGGCTAGCTGTATCACTTTAACATGAAAACTCTTGTTATTAAAGCCTTATGATGAACTTATGTATTGTTATTCATAGTAGAGACGCGTGACGGTTCGCTGTATGTTTGTTATGGACTCAGTGCACCCGATAAGACTAATTTTCATATTCAGATGGATGTTTGAATAACTTGTATTGAAGCTGTTGGATGTTTTCCAGGATCTTTCCGGACCATGTTGTCACAGTGACAAACACAGAGCAAAACCATGGAGCGTCCTTCCAAGGAGGGGGGGCCTCCTGAAGTCATCGACATCAGCACCAGTGAGAAGGTAATAAAGTCTCTAGGGCTGGGGATCGATTCAAATTCCAAGAATCGAATCAATCCTATTCCGATTCTCAAGTGTTGGGATAGTTCTCACGATCCGATTTGTTCCAACTGAATATTGATTATGGGTTAATGCTGTGTTTGGGGAAAAAATCAGTCTATTTTTATAAAAAATTCTTTTAAAAAGCGAGTTGATTCACAAGTCCAAAAATTAGTTTGTTTGTAATACTTTTTATAGTACATATAATAGTTTGAACTTTTTTTACAGCTAAAATAAGAAGGAAGATTTAGGGTTAAGTCCAGGGCCGGTGTAGTGCGAAAATCTGTTCCCCTGAAATATTCTGTTCCCCCGTTAGGTTTAGGCACTGGTTCCCGAAGAGTAGGGTTGGGAAAATGGTCAGTTTATGGTTAGGTAATGCTCATCCAATGTTAGGGTTAGAAAATGACATAGGGTTAGGTAATTGTTCTCGAATGTTAAGATTAGTAAGAAATCAACCGGTCAGTCAATCAGAAACGACAAAAAAACATACCCCTGTAACTCCAGGGGGAACAGAATATTTCAGGGGAACAGATTCTCGCACAACACCGGCACAACTTCTTAAGAAGATTCTGACTCAGTGGCGCCCCCTTTCTGTTAGACCACCACCCACAATAACAGCGTTTCTATCAGGATTGGGTCTAATCTGGGAAAGTAGGCGGAGCTTATGTGGCTGATCCTAAAAATCAATCAGAGGTAATTATTAAACTTATCTGAGACGATCTGACGCTTAAACAAAAATAGAAAGCTTAAACTAAAGCATCAGATTGTTTCATTTGTATTTTAATTTAATTCAAATTTTTAAATAGGATGGAAAATTAAATCAAAAGGTAGAGTATGTACATTTTTATTCCTTTAAATGTTTTTGATTTGAACATTTTTGCAATATAAAAAAATTAAGTGAAAATTTAATTGATTGAATTTTAATAAAAAATATTAATAAAAGAATTAGTTACAAAAAAACTTGCCTGGTTACTACACAAACATTTATACACTTTAACATTTTTAAATAATCTACACTGAAACAAAAACTAAATTGAGTAATATGGACATTTTCATACGTTTTTAACATATGTAGTCTCTGTCCCATTCCAGCATTTGTCCTGATGGACGTGTGGGGACCTAAGCATCACTTAAGTCATGAACTACAGCCATATAATTAAGGTAACTGCTTAAAAAACATTTTTAATAGCAGTGACCCATATAAATATTGAAGCGGATCAGATTTAATCAGACCTGGCCAGAGGTCAGGAGATGTGGCCCGTAACTTTAGGAACGTCTTCTGTCGGGTTGCCGGGTGGTGAATCAGAGAGAAGATCAGCAGCTCCTTCATCTAAATATTGTTAGGAGCAAAGTCGCTGCTTCACCGCTTTGAAAGGAGCCCGGATGAGATTGTTCCTCTCAGAAGGAATCGGAGGATTCCTGTGATCTGAAACCCTATGGAGGGACTGTCCATCCCTTCTGGACTGGGAAAACTCTGGAATACCACAGGAAGAGGCAGGGAATGCTGCCTGGCAGACGGGATTTTATCCTGGTTTCCTTCAGGGTGGAGAGCGACTGCTAGGTGGAACATCTAGCAGAAGCTTGGAGAGGATAAAACGGAAACCAGTAAATGTTGGTGGGAACGATCCGGTCCCGGTTCTGAGGCTCAGTCAGCCGCTGCTTGTTTAACTCTGACAGAAACGTTTTTTTTGTTTTGTTTTTTTTTCAGGTGGTGGAGCTTCTGAATCAGGCGGCTCTGATTCCAACAGACGAGAAGCTGGATGTTCTCAGACAGGTTTGTTGCTTCCTTCCTCTCACGTAAAATCCAGTTTAATTATTGGTTTGAGTGTTTCGCAGCTTTAGGCATTATTTCCTGTCCTTCAGCTGTGAGCGCCCCCTGCTGACAGTTTGTAAGCCGTTCTGATTCTGTTTCTTTCAGGTTCAGGAGCTCATCATAAACAAGGATCCTTCTCTTCTTGACAACTTTTTAGATGTAAGTAGAAAAAAAAAGCTGAGATAATTAAACATGGCCTTTGTGAAAAATGCTTTTATAATTATTAGGGATCAGATCTCGAAATCTGATCAGTCTATTCTCACATTTTTCAGTGATGGGAATAATTTCACAATAATTAACATAATAATTAAAAAGAAAAATAATTTACATATTATAGTAATTTACTTATTATTTACACAGGGGAGGATAGAGTACAGAGTTCTGTATTTGGTTCTGTTTTTTTGTATGATTCTTTTTTTATTTAACTCAATTTTTAAAATGTATCAAACTAAACTTTATGAACTATTGGAAATATGTTAGCAATATTTATTTAGATGTAATGTCTATGTTTTTAATAAAGAAATTTTACTTACCAAAGACATTACTTAATAAATACAATTGTGAATAAATAAATGGGTGAATGCAATCAAAAATAAATACATAAATGTAATCTATTTTTACATTTATTGATTTATTTCCATTTTTATTTCATTCCTACACTTAGGTATTTATATTTACACTTTTTTCATTTATTTACTTAGATTTTTGTTATTTTCAGTCCACTCAGAATCAGAATCAGCTTTAATGGCCAAGTATGACACATACAAGGAATTTGACTCCGGCAACTTTTCTCTCAAGTACAGAACTTAAATAAGTGAAATTAAAAACGGGAAAAAAAAATAAAATAAATTAAAATAAAGGATAATATATACACCAAACCAGGGTTATTGTACAGTAAGTATGTACAGTAAGTATGTACAGTAAGTATATACAGCAGTGCAGAGTTTTAGTTTATTGTTCATGTGAGTGGACTCAGACTCTGTGACTATTCAGAGTTCATCAGAGCGACAGCCTGGGGGAAGAAACTGTTCTTGTGTCGGGTGGTTTTGGCGTACACCGCTCTGTAACGCCGGCCTGACGGGAGGAGCCTAAACAGATTGTAGCCAGGGTGTGAGGGGTCAGTGGTGATTTTTCTGGCCCGCTTCCTGACCCTGGCCCGGAAAAGGTCCTCAATGGAGGGAAGATCAGAACCTATGATCCTCTCTGAGGACCTGACTGTTCTCTGCAGTCTGTCCCTGTCTTGCCTGGTGGCGGATCAGAACCAGACAGAGATGGATGAGGTCAGGACAGACTGGACTATTGCTGTGTAGAATATGGTCAGCAGTTCCTGAGGCAGGTTGAACTTTCTGAGCTGACGCAGAAAGTACAGCCTTTGCTGGGCCTTCTTCCTTATAGAGTCAATGTGGGAGGTCCACTTCAGGTCCCGTGTGATGGTGGATCCTAGGAACCTGAAAGACTCTACTGTGGGGACTGGCCTGTTGGTGATTATAAGAGGAGATGTTGATGGGGGTCTCTTCCTGAAGTCCACTGTCATCTCCACAGTTTTGAGCGGGTTTAGCTCCAGGTGGTTCTGACTGCACCAGAGGACCAGCTGTTCCACCTCCCTTCTGTATGCAGACTCGTCGCCGTCACGGATGAGTCCAATGACGGTGGTGTCATCTGCAAACTTCAGGAGTTTCACAGAAGGGTCTCTTGACGTGCAATCAGTGGTGTAAAGGGAGAAAAGCAGTGGGGAGAGAACACATCCCTGGGGGGCGCCGATGCTGAGGGACCGGGTGCTGGATGTGAAGTTACCCAGTTTCACCTGCTGCCTCCTGTCAGTCAGGAAACTGGTAATCCACTGACAGGTGGAGGGAGGCACGGTGAGCTGGGACAGTTTTTGGTGGAGGAGCTCTGGGACGATGGTGTTATATGCAGAGCTGAAGTCCACAAACAGGACCCGAGCGTAGGTACCTGCAGAGTCTAGGTGTTGCAGGATGTAGTGGAGAGCCATGTTGACTGCATCATCCACTGACCTGTTTGCTCTAATATATATACCTAAATTGACGGTGTAAATTAATTTCTGATGGTTTTCTTACAACAATTTTGAAGAGATTTCATCCACCATTAATAAAGATTCTCATTTTAATGTAAAACTTCTTGAAGCTGAAGTGAAACATGAGTTTCTTTAATGTATTTTGAACAAGAGTGAAATCAATCAGTGTAGAGCAGCTGTTTGTCGTGTTAACACTGTCTAGTTTCTCCATTTTTTTGTTTAGAAATTATAATATTTCTAATATTAAAGCATCCTGATTTCTGTGGCTGCCCGGTGCGTTTTGTTCTTCAGGAAATCATCGCCTTCCAGACGGACCGCTCCATCGAAGTCCGGAAGTTTGTGATCGGATTCATAGAGGAAGCATGGTGAGCTACCAGAAACGTAAAGCTGCTGATCTCAGAACCAGAACCGTTCCTGATCAGCTCCTCTTCTTCTCTCTGATCCGTCCAGTAAACGTGACAACGAGCTGCTCCTCAGGCTGATCGCCAACCTCAACATGCTGCTGAAGGACGAGAGCGTCAACGTGGTGAAGAAGGCCATCCTCACCCTCACTCAGCTGTACAAAGTCGCTCTGCAGGTCAGCACTGACGTTCCCTCGTCCTGTCTCCTTCTCTCCTCCTGACGTTCCCTCATCTTGCCTCCTTCTCTCCTCCTGACGTTCCCTCATCCTGCCTCCTTCTCTCCTGACGTTCCCTCATATTGCCTCCTTCTCTCCTCCTGACGTTCCCTCATCCTGCCT
This sequence comes from Apricaphanius iberus, assembly GCA_028564705.1. Classification (NCBI taxonomy): domain Eukaryota; kingdom Metazoa; phylum Chordata; class Actinopteri; order Cyprinodontiformes; family Aphaniidae; genus Apricaphanius; species Apricaphanius iberus. Next base: position 106,738 of record JAPXFQ010002516.1, read on the forward strand.
CCTTCTCTCCTCCTGACGTTCCCTCATCCTGCCTCCTTCTCTCCTCCTGACGTTCCCTCATCCTGCCTCCTTCTCTCCTCCTGACGTTCCCTCATCCTGCCTCCTTCTCTCTTCCTGACGTTCCCTCATCCTGCCTCCTTCTCTCTTCCTGACGTTCCCTCATCCTGCCTCCTTCTCTCTTCCTGACGTTCCCTCATCCTGCCTCCTTCTCTCTTCCTGACGTTCCCTCATCCTGCCTCCTTCTCTCTTCCTGACGTTCCCTCATCCTGCCTCCTTCTCTCTTCCTGACGTTCCCTCATCCTGCCTCCTTTCTCTTCTTGACGTTCCCTCATCCTGCCTCCTTCTCTCTTCCTGACGTTCCCTCATCCTGCCTCCTTCTCTCTTCCTGACGTTCCCTCATCCTGCCTCCTTCTCTCTTCCTGACGTTCCCTCATCCTGCCTCCTTCTCTCCTGACGTTCCCTCGTCCTGCCTCCTTCTCTCCTCCTGACGTTCCCTCCTCCTGCCTCCTTCTCTCCTCCTGACGTTCCCTCCTCCTGCCTCCTTCTCTCCTCCTGACGTTCCCTCATCCTGCCTCCTTCTCTCCTGACGTTCCCTCATCTTGCCTCCTTCTCTCCTCCTGACGTTCCCTCCTCCTGCCTCCTTCTCTCCTCCTGACGTTCCCTCATCCTGCCTCCTTCTCTCCTCCTGACGTTCCCTCCTCCTGCCTCCTTCTCTCCTCCTGACGTTCCCTCATCCTGCCTCCTTCTCTCCTGACGTTCCCTC
>JAPXFQ010002516.1:112500-159558 GCA_028564705.1 Apricaphanius iberus
GGCTGTAGGAGGGTGGGGCTGTATGAAGTAGGGGCTGTAGGAGGGTGGAGCCGTAGGAGGGTGGGGCTGTATGAAGTAGGGACTGTAGGAGGGTGGAGCCGTAGGAGGGTGGGGCTGTATGAAGTAGGGGCTGTAGGAGGGTGGAGCCGTAGGAGGGTGGGGCTGTATGAAGTAGGGACTGTAGGAGGGTGGAGCCGTAGGAGGGTGGGGCTGTATGAAGTAGGGGCTGTAGGAGGGTGGAGCCGTAGGAGGGTGGGGCTGTATGAAGTAGGGACTGTAGGAGGGTGGAGCCGTAGGAGGGTGGGGCTGTATGAAGTAGGGGCTGTAGGAGGGTGGAGCCGTAGGAGGGTGGGGCTGTATGAAGTAGGGACTGTAGGAGGGTGGAGCCGTAGGAGGGTGGGGCTGTATGAAGTAGGGACTGTAGGAGGGTGGAGCCGTAGGAGGGTGGGGCTGTATGAAGTAGGGACTGTAGGAGGGTGGAGCCGTAGGAGGGTGGGGCTGTATGAAGTAGGGGCTGTAGGAGGGTGGAGCCGTAGGAGGGTGGGGCTGTATGAAGTAGGGACTGTAGGAGGGTGGAGCTGTAGGAGGGTGGGGCTGTATGAAGTAGGGGCTGTAGGAGGGTGGAGCCGTAGGAGGGTGGGGCTGTATGAAGTAGGGGCTGTAGGAGGGTGGAGACATCGGGGTGACAGGGGAGCTAACTTCCTTCCTTGTTTCCTAACTTCCTTCCTTGTTTCCTTTCTTCCTTCATTGTTTCCTAACTTCTTTCCTTGTTTCCTTTCTTCCTTCATTGTTTCCTAACTTCCTTCCTTGTTTCCTTTCTTCCTTCATTGTTTCCTAACTTCCTTCCTTGTTTCCTTTCTTCCTTCATTGTTTCCTAACTTCTTTCCTTGTTTCCTTTCTTCCTTCGTTGTTTCCTAACTTCCTTCCTTCATTATTTCCTAACTTCCTTCAATATTTCCTAACTTCCTTCATTATTTCCTAACTTCCTTCATTATTTCCTAACTTCCTTCATTATTTCCTAACTTCCTTCATTATTTCCTAACTTCCTTCATTATTTCCTAACTTCCTTCATTATTTCCGAACTTCCTTCATTATTTCCTAACTTCCTTCATTATTTCCTAACTTCCTTCATTGTTTCCTAACTTCCTTGTTTCCTAACTTTCTTCCTTCATTGTTTCCTAACTTCTTTGTTTCCTAACTTTCTTCCTTCCTTGTTTCCTAACTTCCTTGTTTCCTAACTTTCTTCCTTCCTTGTTTCCTAACTTTCTTCATTATTTCATAACTTCCTTCATTATTTCCTAAGTTCCTTCATTATTCCCTAACTTCCTTCCTTCATTGTTTTCTAACTTCCTTCATTGTTTCCTAACTTCCTTCATTGTTTCCTAACTTTCTTCATTATTTCATAACTTCCTTCATTATTTCCTAACTTCCTTCATTGTTTCCTAACTTCCTTCATTGTTTCCTAAGTTCCTTCATTGTTTCCTAACTTCCCTCCTTCCTTGTTTCCTAACTTCCTTCATTGTTTCTTAACTTATTTCTTTGTTTCCTAACTTCCTTCATTATTTCCTAGCTTCCTTCATTTTTCCTAACTTCCTTCATTGTTTCCTAGCTTCCTTGTTTCCTAACTTCCTTCGTTGTTTCCTAGCTTCCTTTCTGGTTCCCTAATGTATTTCTTTGTTTCCTAACTTCCGTCCTTCTTTGTTTCCTAACTTCCTTCATTGTTTCCTTCCTTCATTGTTTCCTAACTTCCTTCCTTCATTATTTCCTAACTTCCTTCATTGTTTCCTAACTTCCTTCTTTGTTTCCTAACTTCCTTCCTTCGTTGTTTCCTAACTTCCTTCATTGTTTCCTAGCTTCCTTTCTGGTTCCCTAACTTATTTCTTTGTTTCCTCACTTCCTTCCTTGTTTCCTTTCTTCCTTCATTGTTTCCTAACTTCCTTCCTTGTTTCCTTTCTTCCTTCATTGTTTCCTAACTTCTTTCCTTGTTTCCTTTCTTCCTTCGTTGTTTCCTAACTTCCTTCCTTCATTATTTCCTAACTTCCTTCAATATTTCCTAACTTCCTTCATTATTTCCTAACTTCCTTCATTATTTCCTAACTTCCTTCATTATTTCCTAACTTCCTTCATTATTTCCTAACTTCCTTCATTATTTCCTAACTTCCTTCATTATTTCCTAACTTCCTTCATTATTTCCTAACTTCCTTCATTGTTTCCTAACTTCCTTGTTTCCTAACTTTCTTCCTTCATTGTTTCCTAACTTCTTTGTTTCCTAACTTTCTTCCTTCCTTGTTTCCTAACTTCCTTGTTTCCTAACTTTCTTCCTTCCTTGTTTCCTAACTTTCTTCATTATTTCATAACTTCCTTCATTATTTCCTAAGTTCCTTCATTATTTCCTAACTTCCTTCCTTCATTATTTCCTAACTTTCTTCATTATTTCATAACTTCCTTCATTATTTCCTAAGTTCCTTCATTATTTCCTAACTTCCTTCCTTTATTGTTTCCTAACTTCCTTCATTGTTTCCTAACTTCCTTCATTGTTTCCTAACTTCCTTCATTGTTTCCTAACTTCCCTCCTTCCTTGTTTCCTAAGTTCCTTCATTGTTTCCTAACTTCCCTCCTTCCTTGTTTCCTAACTTCCTTCATTGTTTCTTAACTTATTTCTTTGTTTCCTAACTTCCTTCATTATTTCCTAGCTTCCTTCATTTTTCCTAACTTCCTTCATTGTTTCCTAGCTTCCTTCCTTGTTTCCTAACTTCCTTCGTTGTTTCCTAGCTTCCTTTCTGGTTCCCTAATGTATTTCTTTGTTTCCTAACTTCCGTCCTTCTTTGTTTCCTAACTTCCTTCATTGTTTCCTTCCTTCATTGTTTCCTAACTTCCTTCCTTCATTATTTCCTAACTTCCTTCATTGTTTCCTAACTTCCTTCTTTGTTTCCTAACTTCCTTCCTTCGTTGTTTCCTAACTTCCTTCATTGTTTCCTAGCTTCCTTTCTGGTTCCCTAACTTATTTCTTTGTTTCCTCACTTCCTTCCTTGTTTCCTTTCTTCCTTCATTGTTTCTTAACTTCCTTCCTTGTTTCCTAACTTTCTTCCTTCATTGTTTCCTAACTTATTTCTTTGTTTCCTTACTCCCTGCCTTCTTTTTTTGTTCCTCATGCTCTTCCTTCCCTCATCAGTCCAGTATTTCCTTCCTTCCTTCCTCCCTTCCTTCCTTCCTGAGGTATGGAGGAGGAACTAACCTGACTGTGGATGTTTCCTCAGGTCTGGAGCAGTGTAAGGCGAGGGAGGATGAGGCGGGTAAAGAGGATCAGGCTGAGGACGAATCGGCCAATAAAGACGTTCTGATTAAGCGTAAAGGCTCCTCCATCAGGATGGGCCAGGCCATCTCCGTGGTGGGGGGGTACACCGAGAAGCCTCCTACCGCAGAAGTTCCCGCAGTCAAGAGGCTTCCTGAACCCATCCTTCCTTCTGCTCAGACCAAGTGAGCCCCGACCAGAACCGGACCGAACCACGTCTCGTTTAAACCTTTCTCACCGTCTGTGGCGTTCTTCTCCTGCAGGATGGCGGGGGCCGGCGGGAGGAAGAAGGTGTTCCGACTGGCCGATGTGGTGCAACCTTTATCCGACTCCCAGATCGGGATCTTATCTTCTAAAGCGGTGAAGCGCATTCTCCACTCAGAGAGGGCGGTCACCCAGAGCGGCATGTCCCACGTAAGCTCCCAGATAATGGTTCTGGTCTTTGGTATCGCCTTATGCACATCAGGTTCAGGGTTCCTGTGAAGGCTGGGAAAGTATAGAAAAGTCTCAAATTTACTTTTAGCATTCCCAGAACAAGGAAAACCGTGTCAATTGCATTATTTCTGTCATCTGAAAAACTAAATTTATTTCTAGATAATAATAATCTGTATTTATTGAAGGATAAATCTTAATGTTTTACATTTGACCATAAATAATAATTAATTATAAATAAAATTAGAAAATATCTAGAAATGTAACAGTTGGCAAAGGGTTCAAGGTCCAAGTAAGTTTAACTTACTCATTTTATTGTGATAGCAATGAAAATGCTCATTTTAGCTCTGATGCTATTGCTAGCATGTTGGCTATCAGTAGGATATGAACTAACATGAAGTTAATTCATTCAGTATGTTCTTTGTAGCTATGAATTCAAAATGACCTAAACAGCTAATGGTGACTAAATTGCTAATGCTAGCTTAGTGGTATCACTAGAATGTTGAATAATGTTAACTTGCTAAATTCGATAAGTTGTTTTTATTTTTAACATTTTTTCCAAATTTGCTAAAGGCTAATGTTAGTAAAAAGGCTGTCTGTAGCACATGGACTGTCACCTAGATATTGAGTAACATTTACTTACTCATTCGCTATGTGAACTATCTGTTTTAGGTCTAAGTTAGCTAAAAGGTTAATATAGCTAAAAAGCTAACATCATCTCAGTCCACTCAGTATGTGAAGTTTAGGTTGTATGTCAAAAGTAGCTCAAATGCAGCTATTAGCTAAAAAGCTAACTCTAGCATGTTGGATATCTCAAGGATGTTGAGTTAGATCGATATCCTGTACAGGCTAAAAGACTCAATGTTCCCATTTGCTAACGGGCCACCTTGGCAAACATTAACCTGATTCATTTATTATGTCAAGTGTAGCTTTCAGTCAAAAATAGCTAACAAGCTAACGCTAGGAAAAATGGTAACTTAGCATGTGGACTATGACTAACATATGGGCTAAAATCAATAACAATAGTAATGGGTCTCATTTATATAGTGCTTTTCAAGACATTCAAAACCCTTTACAGTTCCACCAGTCATTCTCAGTTTCACACACTGGCGGAGGCAAGCTGTGATTGTAGCCACAGCTACCCCGGGGCAGACTAATAACTTAACTTATTCGATTCAGTACATTAAAGTTTAGCTTTTATCACAAAAAATCACTTGAAACGCTATGTGTAATATGTATGGTATAAATAGCATGTTTTTCCAACACTAGCTGAGTATGTGAACTACAGGTTGAATGTCAAAATTTGCTAAAATGCTAACATTACCACATGGGCTATCTCGAGAATTTTGGTTTTACATCAATGTACTCCTACTCTGCTAATACCAGTGTAAAGGCTAGACTCACAAATGTTCATACTAAGATACAAACTTTAGCACAGTGGCTAAAATTGACATATAAAATTTTTTCACATGTAGGCTTTAAGTCAAAATTGGTGAAAAGCTAATGCCAGCTAAAATAGTGTGTCGACGATAGTGTGTAGACGATAACTTAACATATTGGCTAACAGCAACTTACTCTATTCAGGAGATTAAGGTTTATTTTTTATGTCAAAATTAGCTGAAATGCTAACATTACCACATGGGCTATCTTGAGAATTTTGTTTTACATCAATGTACTCTTTCTACTCTGCTAATACCAATGTACAAGCTAGACTCACAAATGTCCATACTAAGATACAAACTGTAGCACAGTGGCTAACATTAACATATTAAATTTTTTCGCATTTCGGCTTTATGTCAAAATTTGAAAAAGCTATTTTTAAAAAGCTAATGCTAGCTAAAATGGTAACCTTAGTGTGTGGACTATAACTTCACATATTGGCTAACATCAACTTATTCAGGAGATTAAAGTTTAGTTTTTATGTCTAAATTAGCTGAAATGCTATTCATAATATGTTGGCTCTCACCAGCATGTTGACGAACATTAGCGGAGTCCATTCAGTATACGAGGTCATGTCAAAATTAGTCAAAATGCAGATCTTAGCTGAAAAGCTAATGTTAGCATGAGGGCTATCTTGAGAATTTTTCAAATCAAACTTAATTTGTAAAGTTATTTATATACAACCTTCCATCTCAAAGTGCTTAACAGCTTTATGTTTAGTTTAACATCAGTGTACTCCATCTACTCTGCTCATACCAGTGCGCAAGATAAAGACTCAACAATGTTCGATACACAATGTAGCATCGTGGCTAACATTAACATTCATTTTTTTGTCAGATGTAGCTTTTCAGTCAATATTAGGTGAAAAGCTAGTGGAATATGACTAGCATATTGATGAACATTAACTTACTCTGTTCAGTATATAAAAGTTTATCAATGTGATATAGCGGTTAATAATGTTACCAGGTGTTTGTTGTGAGTTCTATGAGAACAGGTAAGATTTGCTTGTTAGGGAAAATGCGATGTATGGTTCCTTGTGATGAGGAAATCTGAGTAAATAGACTGTTGCCTGGTAACTGTTGCCTGGTAACTGTTGCTATTACGTCCCAGTAGGACGCTGGTGACGCTACAGTCTGTAAACTTGAGGACATAATTGTGATCGTCTTTTAAAAGGACAGTGTGTAATTTTTGGCCAGTAGGGGGCAGTGCATACCTAAATTATCACAAGCATGCGGTATCTGTGTCTTCGAGTAAGAAACTCAACAACGGAGGTCCAACTAGTGCTGTTATCAAACGTTCAATACCCTGAGAATGATCTATTTGCAGCAACATGACGAGCACATCAGTCTCTCTTTCATCGCTTGGAACTAGTGAAGAGGTAAAAATGTATTTATGGAGAAACTTTTTAGCATTTTGAGGGGAAATCAATGTTTTAATAGCGGGCGTGTTCTGTGCGCTTTGTCCGTCCGGGCTCCTGTAGAAGTAAAAACGTCATCTAATATGGCTTTCCCCTGAAAAGAGGACCCGCGCCTATGTATTTTAAAACTGATTTTTAAAGTCATATTTTACAATATCGCCAATATTTTGCAATTAATGTGCTTTACTTAATTATTATTACATCATATTTTAATGGCTATTTTCAAAGATGTACTGCAAAAACTGCACACTGTCACTTTAAAGGTCGTTACGTCATTTCGATCGATTTCTATATATATATATATATATAATAGTTGAGGGGCGAACCATAAAGAGCCCAGTTTAGAGGTTTAGGCTAATAGGTGCCTGCCATGCAATGCGTCTGTTCTCCCTATAGTTTACTCTACTGCAGTGCTGCATCATCATTTTTTGTACATAAAGGCATTTAAACCCAATTTTTTTAGTTAAATAAAATATTTAAATGTCTTTTGTTTTAAAATAAAGTAATAATTAAATATTTGCATATTTTCTTAAAAAGACATCTATATCCAGGCGTAAAATATGATATTCAAATTTAAATAAACCAGAATTTCATCTTTTATTTTTAAATATAGTAATAGAGACTGTAATTTACAGCAGATTAAATCTGATTAAAGATGTTTAACTCAAATAAAACCATTATATTTTAGTTGGTGCACATTAACAGGGAGACCTGACCATTCTAAATGTTAGTAGATGTTTCTGCTACGGAGGTGCAGCTCCTCCAGAGCAGCTTCAGTCTTCCTCCTGATGGAGTCGTCTCTCCAGCTGACCTACTTTTAGAGACGACTCCACCGTGTTGTCCCTGAGGACGAACATCTCTGTGCTGAACCTGTGCTGCAGGTCCGGGTGAAGCTCCTCTCCAGGCTGGCCACCCAGTTTGAGGGGATGATGAAGGAGGACGTTCTGGAGTACGTCCTGGAGGACATCCGATCCAGGAGCGACCTGGCCTTCTCCCTCCTCTACCAGGAGTACAACAGCTACCTGAGCCAGCTGCCGGCCGGCCTGCTGGACAGCTACGACCGCTGCCTCTACACGCTGCTGTCGGGCCTGCAGGAGAAACCTGAGCAGAGGGACGGGTGAGGACGCACTCTGTCCTGCTTCCTCCACCGTCTCTTAACCTTCCTCCTTCCTCCTAACTTCCTTAAACTAGGAAAAACGTATTTAACTTCCAATGGATCTAAATGCAGCTCGCTGTAGAAACATTAAGAAGTGATTCCCAGGGAAAGTTGAACATCTTTGAAACCTGTTTGAAGAATTTCAGTCAGGTTTTAGAGCTGATCATAGCACTGAAACAGCACTGATAAAAGTTACTAATGATATTCTAATGGCCTCAGATAATGGATCTGTGACGGTTCTGGTCTTGTTAGATCTCAGTGCTGCTTTTCACACAGTCGATCATAATATTCTCTTAGAAAGGCTAAAACATGTTGTAGGGATCAAGGGAACAGCACTAGGCTGGTTTAAATCATATCTGTCCAACAGATTCCAGTTTGTTAATGTCAATGATAAATCTTCTTCACACTCAAGGGTTACTTGTGGAGTACCACAGGGTTCTGTGCTTGGACCGATTCTCTTTATATAAATGTGTATATATATATATATATATATATATATATATATATATATATATATATATATATATATATATATATATATGCTTCCAATTGGTAAAACAATTAGACAGCAGGGAATGAATTTCCACAGTTATGCTGATGATACACAATTATATTTATCCATAAAACCTGAAGAAACCAATCAGTTAGGTAGATTAAAAGCATGTCTGGAAGACATAAAAACCTGGATGACTCTGAATTTTCGACTTTTAAATTCAGACAGAAGTTGTTGTCTTTGGACCAGAACCTTTAAAAAGGAAACTGCTAAATCAATCTCTTCATCTGGATGGCATTAATTTGGCCTCTGGTAATAATGTAAAGAACCTCAGTGTAATTTTTGACCAACACACGACATTTAAATCCCATATTAAACAGGTTTCTAAGATTTCTTTCTTTCACCTCCGGAATATTGCTAAAATTAGAAACATCCTGTCCAGGAGTGATGCAGAGAAACTAGTCCATGCATTTGTTACTTCAAGGTTGGACTACTGTAATTCCTTATCAGGAAGTCCACAAAATGCTGTTAAAATCCTTAAAACTTTCATTTTTCATAAAGCTTTTAGATAGAATGGCTTCTTCTTTCAGACTCTTCACAAAACTGGTCCTGGAGGCTCCCATCATCACGGAGTCGGCCCTGGAGGTGATCCGACGGTACTGCGAGGATGAGGTAACGGAGACGCCGTTTCCTCCGCTTCCAGAGCGTCCCGCTGAAACCGACTGCTGACCTCTGACCTTTGTTTCAGTCCCGGGTCTATCTGGGCATGACGACTCTGAAGGAGCTGATCATCAAGAGGCCGTCCAGACAGTTCCAGTACCTCCATGTTCTCCTGGACCTGAGCTCGCATGAGAAGGAGAAGGTGATCCGTGTTGCTCTGACATTTACACGCCACACCAATCAGATTTGTGTTTGCAAACCTCGTTAGAAACCACAGATGGTGTTTCTCCTGCGTTACGTTCATGAGCGGATCCACGCTCGGCGTTGAACCCTCTGCGTGTGTTTCAGGTCCGCAGCATGGCGCTGGCCTTCCTGAAGCGGATGTACGAGAAGGACCACCTCAGGGACTACATCGAGAAGTTCGCCCTGAACTACCTGCAGCTCCTGGTTCACCCCAACCCTCCGTCTCTGCTGTTCGGAGCCGACAAGGACACAGGTTTGATTCCCAGAAACCAGCCGCGTCTGTGAGATGGTAGCAGGAGGAAAGACACCAGACGAAAGTCGACCGTTTCTGTTGCATGTCGCTCCCAAAACGCAGAAAAAGATCTTAAAAGGACGTTTCTCTTTTAAGTGACATTTAGTCTGCAGACAGAGAGAGATTTAAAAACCAGCTAGCAGCAGTCTGTTAGCTTTAGCTTAGCATACACAATGAAAGTAAATGATAACAGCTAGCATTTTGTAAGGAAAAGTCATGAAATATCTATAACATTTACAACATTTCACCCTAATGAATGTACGCTGACCGTTTTGTAGAGTAAATACGTTTTAGGTGTGGTCATGATTAATGTCGTCACCATACGAACAAGCAGAGACAACGAAGAGCGTAACTTAATTTAAAGCGCAAAAACAAATTGTAAAACATCGCGAAGTGTTTCGCTTAAACTTTTCAGGCATCAGTAGCAGGTTTTTTTTTTAAATGGCACACAAAGAAACGTGACGGATAACTTTTTAAACAGTAGATAATGAGGAGTTAAAACAACAAAGCAGCACAGCACTCGATATGAAAATATATTAACTGGTGTTGCAACGATGAATCGGTAAAATTCGATGTTAAAAAGCGTTAGCAACGAAGTCTAATTTGGTCGCCAGTGACGCATCCCCCCCCCCCCCCCCCCATCGCGAGCAGCTCGTCACAAAGGCTGCAGGGAGACCTAAGATTATTAATACTTAAAAAGTTTTGGAGTTCTTTATTTTAAAAGTGTTCCTGCAACATTTGTAGGTCCGGCCTGAGTGATGAAGACTGATCCATCCTAGTGGATCTATCTCTCTGGAAATGGATGGATTTATGGCGTTTGGAAGAAAAATTCAATTAACTTTGAATTAATCACCAACAATATTTTGTTTGATTTTAATAACTATTGTTCAACATGTTCTGACTGAGGAAAAAAAAAAAAAATTTACCAGGATAAATTGAATATTCACAAAATGTGGATATAGGTGAAAAATTACATTTTTCTGAAAATTGTAAAATTATTTACAAAGCTACCTACCAAATTTTCGGTGCAATTTCCTAAAAACGTTTCTGTCCACCACTAAAGAGAGGAGCACATAACATGTCGGCACATACACAAAAATAAAAACAGTATAATATTAATAAGTCTCTCAGTAATATTCCACTGGGTTATTTTGTCTCCAGTCGTCCTAAATCTAAATCCTTGGCTGTAATAAAATTATGCATCTCAGGTTGCACACATGTCCCACTTCTATGTGAGTTAATCTGCATTTCTCCCCTAATAACTTTGTGTTTCCTGAATTTTTATTAGTGCTGGTGAATGTCTCTCTGTTTCAGTTGCAATAAAACACAAAAAAGGGGGATTGTGGACTTTGGGAAGGAATCTTTTCTACCTGGGGTCCAGCGGCCCAAACATGCTAGCTGCTTAGCGACGGCCCTGGCTCAATCCGTGGGATTTTACAGGCTGCAGCTACGCTATTCGTCTGGTTAGAGTAGCTGCCTCTGTGGCATCCAGAACCACCTCTTCTTCTTCTTCATGTCCATTCTCCTCTTTCTCAATCAGCAAACTGAGTGACGGATTCATCATCTCATCGTAACTTCTGGCTTTCTGCCTCAGAGTCCAGCTGCGAGTTTTGCTCATCATCTTCCACCTCATACAAAAGGCCCCCCCCCCCCCCCCCCCCCCCCCCCCCCCCGGCTACGGCTAAGAGGACGACATAAACCTGCCGTAATTATCGGTGCTTGTCCTGCTTCTCTGTTTGCGCCGCTATACCGCGTTACTCTGCGTCTCTCCTCTCGCTTTGTTTGCGCAACATTTCACCGTCCCTAAGTAGCAATGTCACATATTCAATCAACATGAATGGGAAGAATTTTACTATCAATATCAAAGTGATCTCATTTTGGTTATATTTTCCGTGTTTCCAGCACATTCTGTTTTACCTTTTCTGAGTTTACAGAATAGCTATACTGGATAAAAAAGTGTTTAAATAATTTTTAGCATAACTCCTGTTTTATTTAGCCGATTAACACAATTTAAAAACCGCTATGTCGTTTCTAATCCTCACTTTAAACATAAATGGAAACCGAGACTCAGAGAGGCGGAGTCTTGCCGCTATGTCGTCCCAAATCAATTCGGGTTCAGATGAAACGTGACGTGTGTTTGCTGTCATGGCAGAGGTGGCTGCTCCCTGGACGGAGGAGACGGTGAGACAGTGTCTCTTCCTCTACCTGTCTCTGCTCCCTCTCAACCACCGGCTGGTCCACGAGCTGGCGTCCGTCTACACCGAGGCCATCGCCGACATCAAACGCAGCGTGCTGCGAGCCATCGAGCAGCCCGTGAGTCCCCAGGCCGGCTGCAGGACACCGGAACCGTTAGATGGGTCCAGTGAAACCTCAGCTGGTTTCTGTTCTTGTTGCAGATCCGTGGGATGGGGATGAACTCTCCTGAGCTGCTGCTTCTGGTGGAAAACTGCCCTAAAGGAGCAGAGACTCTGGTCACTCGCTGTCTGCACATTCTGACCGATAAAGGTAGAAAAGATCTGAGCGCAGAGAGGAACAGCAGGCGACAACGCTCTGGTTCTGACGTGTGTCCTTCCTTTGCTCAGTGCCGCCGTCCCCGGAGCTGGTGGAGCGGGTCCGAGACCTCTACCATAAACGCGTTCCGGACGTGCGCTTCCTGATCCCGGTCATCAACGGTCTGGAGAAGGTGGAGTCCTCCGCAGAGCTTCCTGGATTCTTCTCTCGGCTCGGTTCCATCTGATGATGATGATGATGTTTCTGTGCGCAGGGCGAGGTCATCCAGGCTCTACCGAAGCTCATCAAGCTCAACCCCATCGTTGTGAAGGAGGTCTTCAACAGACTGCTGGGAACTCAGCACAGTACGACTCTTTTCTTCCACCGGGGGGCGTCGTCTCCCCCCTTTACTTTTTTAGTTTTCTGCCAAAAAGAAAAATAAATACATGTGGAATTAATTCCATTTTCTTTTATTCCCACATGTTTTTTATTTACATTTCTTTTCAATTGTATTTAACTATTTATTTCCAAAATTGTTTATTACAGTATTTATTTTTTACATTATTTCCACATTAATTTAATTCCATCCTATTTATTAGTTTATTTTCAAATGCAGTTTCTCTTTTTCTTTTCCACATTTATACATTTATTTATATATTTATTTTATAATTTATGTTTTTACACATAATTTATTTACACATTAATTTAATTCCACCCTATTAATTAGTTTATTTTCAACTGTAGTTTATCGTTTTCTTTTCCACATTTTTTTATAAGTTTAGTTATATAGTTATTTTTTTCCATATATTTTTTTATACATTTATTTTTAAATTTATGTGTTTATTACATAATTTATTTCCACATTAATGTAAGTCCACATTGATTGATTTATTTCCAGAATTATTTCTTCACAAACTTATCTCCACATTAATTTAATTCCACCCTATTTATTAGTTTATTTTCAACTCTAGTTTCACTTTTTCTTTTACACATTTTTATTAATAAATGTATGTATACATTAAGTTTTTCCATATATTATTTTATATATTTTTTTATTTAAATATTTACGCATAATTTATTTCCACATTAATTAAATTCCACCCTATTTATTTATACATTTATTTGTATATTTATTTTTTCCACCTTAATTAATGTATTTACACAATTCAATTCCACCTTTATTTATTTAATTCTATATTTTTTATGCGCTTATTTATTTCTGGAAGAAGTTATTTGTTTTGTTACACAATTATTTTATTTATTTGCAAATTTTTTCCATATTTATTTATTGAAATATTAATTTAATTCCACTTTTGTTACTTACTTTATTCATACATGTATTTATTTCCAGAATAATTTATTTATTTATGCAATAATTTATTCCACATTTATGTGTTTATTTTTAATATTAGTAGGATCAGTCTTCCATACTCACCAGGGGTGGAACGATACTAAAAATATCCGATCCTGTCGGTTCGGTACCAAACCTGAGCGCCTGCAGATGCTTTATTTGATCATGTCTTCATTCTTTCACCTTTTATCCTTTATTCGTTATTTTTCCTTGTATAAAGCCTGTCGGTCGGCCCTTGTGCTGATATAGAAATAAAATGCTACAGTAAAAGAGTGATATTGAACGTTCTGCAGGGTAACTTTAACAAGAGAAACCAGAACTAAACAGAGGACTGAGCTCTGCTATCTGGGAACTTTAACGGTTCCTCCGGCAGAAAGCAGAACTTTGATTTATTACACACCTGCAGCTCATCGATCAGCTCCAAATCTGATTATAGTCGGGGGAATCTGTCGATCCATTCAGGTGAACAGAAAACGGACCGAACCGGGACCTTCGTACCGTTCCACCCCATAATAACAGCAGGGTCCATGGAGGACTGAATCGGGGGCTTTTCTGTGTTTTCACAGGTGAGGGAAGCTCGTCGGTTTCTCCTCTGACTCCAGGAGATCTGCTCATCGCCTTACACAACATCGACTCAACAAAGTGCGACATGAAGTCCATCATCAAAGGTCAGAGGTGAAGAGCGGCTCGGTGCGAGCAGAAGCTCTGGAAGGTTCTGGTGGAAAAGCATTTCAGTCCCAGCCAGCGGTCACGTTAACCAAATATTAGACGTTGTTTTTTGAACAGTGATGGAAAAATCAGAAGGCTATCCTTCATTTTTACACGAATTGAATTTCACCTTTAATTATTTCCACAATAATTAAATTCCAGTTTTTTAAGTAATTAATTTATTTTCACATTTATTTTTATTCCATTCTTATTTATTTCCACCTTCAACAATTAATGAATTTTTTATTTTACTTTTTAAAAATTGTATTTACCCATTTATTTTTTATATCCATATTTCTTTATTTCCATAATTAAATTCCAGTTTTTTAAGTAATTAATTTATTTTCACATTTATTTTTATTCCATTCTTATTTATTTCCACCTTCAATAATTAATTTTTAATTTTACTTTTTTTTATTGTATTTACCCATTTATTTTTTATATCCATATTTCTTTATTTCCACAATAATTAAATTCCAGTTTTATTAATTTATTTTCACATTTATTTTTATCTCATTCTTATTTATTTCCACCTTCAATAATTAAAAAAATTTTTTTTTACTTTTAAAAAACCTTTATTTACCCATTTATTTTTTTATCCTTATTTCTTTATTTCCACATGACTTTTCCTTTTGGCACACCGTCCTCCAACCACAGCTTCATAAGAAGTTAAAATAAAGGATTACAGTTTAGAGACAAATTTAGCAAAGATCTCGGTTTAAATGAGAAGACGATGATGAAGCTGTAATCCTGGTTCTGTTCCCCCAGCCACCAACCTCTGCTTCGGGGAGAAGAACGTCTACACCTCGGAGGTTCTGGCCGTGGTGATGCAGCAGCTGATGGAGCAGAGTCCTCTCCCCATGCTGCTGATGCGCACCGTCATCCAGTCCCTCACCATGTACCCCCGACTGGGCGGCTTCGTCATGAACATCCTCTCGCGCCTCATCGTCAAGCAGGTGAGCGTCTTCCCTTACCTGGACGTCCACCCATCCCCCCCGCTCCGGTTTGTCCTCCGGGTCACCCGTGGTTCTCCCGTACCGCAGGTGTGGAAGTATCCCAAGGTGTGGGAGGGATTCGTGAAGTGCTGCCAGAGGACGAAGCCTCAGTCCTACAGCGTGCTGCTGCAGCTGCCGGCCGCACAGCTGGCCGCCGTGTTCGAGCGCTGCCCGGAGATGAGAGCGCCTCTCCTGCAGCACGTCCTCTCCTTCACGCCTCACCAGGTGAGACCCGTCCTCTCGTCCGGCCTCTGTCCGTCTGTCTGCAGCGGCCTGACCGTCCTCTGTCTGTAACAGCAAGCCCACATCCCGCCGTCCATCATGGCGGTGCTGGAGGCGCACAAGAAGCCAGAACCAAAGCCTGTGGAGAAGGAGGTGAGCCGCCGTTTCTCTTGGCTTTAACGACCGTCTGGGCTCATCTGGAGTCTCACTTCCGTTTCTCTCGTCTCCTCTGATGGTCCAGTCGGAACCGGCTCCGGCCGCCCAAGAACCTCCCGTCCTGGAGGCCCAAGAACCAGAACCGCCTCCTCTGAAGGACGAAGAGGAGCCGATGGAGCAGGAGGAGGCTGAACAAGCGACACTGGATGAGACTCTGGATAACATCTCCCAGGTGAGACTAAACCTCCTGCAGTTCCTCGTTCTGCCTCATGGTGGCGCCACCTGCTGGCTGGGACTCCAGATCAGACTCTACTGAGGGTGATGGGAAGATGGACGCTGCATCCGAACACCCCTACTATGCTAGCTACGTAGCGATGTAGATCACAGGGTTCCTACGCAAGTATGGAAAGTATGGAGTTAAAATTTATAAATTTCCAGGTCTGGAAGAATACGGAACATATAAACTATTGTATGGAAAAATATTCAGGTTTCCAAGACTAACCACTTTTCTACAGTGGCGTTTTATTGGGGAGGCCAGGATTCCTCACTTTTTCAGAATATAACTCATTTAATAAACCCTTTTTTTTTTTTTTTAAACCGTTTACGTAATCAGTCTCTCATCTCCTCCTCTTCTCTTCATTGATTATTGAGCGTTTTATAATGTGTAAAACAGCGCCCCCTATAAAAGTTACCTGGTAAATCAGTGTTGACAACACGGTACTGCACTCTGTTGTCTGGAGAGGAGGCCAGGCTGAGTTGGCATCGCTTGATTTAAATGGTTAGAAATGGTTTCGGACTTTCAGTGAGGAGTGTTTCTCCTGGCTAGCCGCTAGCGCTAATCTTCTATTTCGCAACCCTGTCTCCTTTTTGAAGTAGATGAAATCGTCCAGAATGTTTTTAGTCACAACAACATATCCTGACTAATCTAAACAAATGATCAGTTCCATAATTTCTTGACGTGACTAATAGGTTTATCGAAATTTCAGTCTGGAAAAAGTGTGAAATTCTGACATTGGCGGTGTGTAGGAACCCTGAGATCAGAATCTCCAGTACGTATAAAGTTCTGGATGTGTTCTACTAAGGCGGGTGGAAAGTGACAGGGATTACCAGACGAAGGAGACCCACGTGTTAATTTAACGTTAGAGATAACACCTCGCCGCCTAACCTGACTGCGCCGCCAGTGAAATGTACGCTTCATCATGGTGCAATGTTCGAGTCCTGGTCACTGTTTTTCCGTACATTTTAATCACGAGCAAGGTGGGCATGCACTTTCTGGTTTCTGGCCAATTTCTAGGCCATTTTTCAGCGATGCAACACGTGTGCATGGACCCTGCCAGGCTGCATATTTGACCACAAAACTCTTATTTATAAATATGACACAGATTTCTTTCTTGCAGGGACCCAAAACACTAAACATAAATTCTCTCTTCTATGGACAGATAAAGTCTAACCGTAAACGGTTTCCTCTGAGGACGGGTCTGGATGCAGAGCGGAGCTTTTTAACCACTTTGCCAAAGTGGCACTCAAACTTTGGGGTAGCTTGAACTATATTATGGACAATCGGAATACAATTTTGAAGCTGCGCAAATATACGCATCTGTTTTTATTTCTATCTTTAAAATAATTCATGCAACAGTCGTTGATAGTTGTATCGGATGTGACATATAAATGTCAATCAAATTTCAAACAGAATGTTCAACTGCTGGAAAGGTAGGCTAAAAAAAACGACTGCTTCTTGCAGGTTTGATATTGACACAGGTTACTGAGGCGACGTCAGGTGAGACACGTCGTTTTTAAGTACGTCGCCGCCACGTCGTCGCCGCCACGTCACCACGCCGCCGCCCATCTGACGTTAGCAGCCTAGCAAAATGCCATTTCAGACGTTAAGTTAAGACGTGGGTCTTCCTTAGTCTGGTAACCCCTGTCACTTTCCACGCGCCATATTCTACCGCCACAGTAAGTAGACGCTATCCCACAATGCAGCGGAAGCCCCAAAATCGTAGAAGAAGAAGGACCTCAGCTACAGAGGAACTGTCAACCACTGACACCGCCGCAATTTTGTGGTATAAATGTAAAAGTGCAGCGATGTTACTGATTAGTTAATTGTTTTTTGACAACTGATTTAACATCTAAGTTGTTTAAAAAGAAATTAGGATTGCTGGTAGCTGATTTAACAGGTTTTATAAAGTACATTATGGAATAATTAATTTTGATAATTAAACACTGGTTAACCTCCACAGAAAAGAATTAAAGTGATAATCCACCCCTAAATAAAAATGTCTGCTGCCACATTCCTCAGTGTTAGATAAGTGATAAAAAAAACCCAACACAGTTATTACCTGGTAGCAGTCTGTTTGCTTTAGCTTAGCATAAACCATTGTAAATGAATGGGAACTACTAGCACTAGTAGGAATAGTGGCGTGTCTGGCTTTCCATAGTGGAACACGAAAGTGCTCAAAATCAGATGGATAAATAAAAACGTGTGAAATATGTCTACATTAGTAAACAATAAACAAATATATAATGGGTCTGTGAAATAGTGAGAAAAATAATCTCAGGTCCCGCCCTCTGATCCTGATTGGCAGATGCACTCATTCAACCGACAAACATCCTGTTAAAAACAAATGTAATTGGGTCGACTGTGTTCCAAAGTCATTGGGATGGTTGGAGCTCAGTTTGCTCAGATAAATGCTGAAACATAATATTAAAATACCCCATAAACAATAAAAAAAACAGCAAAAAAACACCATGAAATAAAAGCTGACTTTGTGGAAAAGATGTTTTGAAATAAAAACTAGTAGAAATAAATTAAAATGGCTAAAATTATACGCATCAGGATTTTTTTTTTTTTACCATTGAATTGTTGAAAATGAAAAATCTTTCATACAAATAAGCTAATAATTTTATATTCAGTTGAATGGTGTAGACAGATGATGAGGGGAACACCACAAAAAAAAAAATTATTTTTTTTTCATAAGGGCACATGGAGCATCGTTAAGAAAAGGGGCAGGTGCCCAGGCCCCCTTAGCCCCCCTCTGCATGTGCCTGTTTGCATTCATAAAGAAAAGGAAAAACCAAAATATCTATATATTTTGTTCTTGTCAAAAAAGCATTTATAGGCTCGGGATGTGAGTTTACTTGTAGAAATGCACAGAGTGGCTCAGTAGGTAGATTTTTTCTTTTAATCGGAAGGTTGTTGGTTCATTTCCAGCTTCCTGGAACTTTGTATGGACATTTGTAGTCATTTATAGACATTTATGAACACATCACCCCAGTTCTAAAGTCCTTCCTCTGGCTCCCTGTAGCTCAGAGAATACACTTCTAAATACTTTTATTAGTTTATAAATCATAGAATGGTTTAGCACCTGAGTACATCAGAGATCTGCTATCATGGTACAAACCATCCAGACCAATCAGGTCCTCCAGCTCTAGTTTACTGATCAGAACCAGAACCAAACATGGAGGAGCAGCTTTTAGTTTCTATGCTCCTCATATCTGGAACAAACTCCCAGAATGCAAAGCTGCAGAGACGCTGAACTCTTTTAAATCTAAAATTAAAACTTACTTATTTAGACTCGCTTATGAGAAACTGATACTATTATTGCTTGTTTTTAATCTTCATAGATATTACTGTCTGGATTATTGTTTTATTGTAATTTATTTGCATTTTAATCAGTGATTTCTGCTCTTTTCTGTGTTCTAACTTTAATCATGTAAATCACCTTGAATCGTCTTGAGTTGAAAGTTTGCTGTACAAATAAAATCACCTTGTTTTGACATTTATGGACATTTGTGGACAAATATGGACATTTATAGACATTTGTGGACAAATATGGACATTTATAGACCTTTGTGGACACATATGGACATTTATAGACCTTTGTGGACACATATGGACATTTGTGGACAAATCTGGACATTTGTGGACAAATATGGACATTTATAGACATTTGTGGACATTTATAGACATTTGTGGACATTTATAGACATTTGTGGACACATATGGACATTTATAGACCTTTGTGGACACATATGGACACATATGGACATTTATAGACCTTTGTGGACACATATGGACATTTGTGGACAAATCTGGACATTTATAGACATTTGTGGACAAAAATGGACATTTATAGACCTTTGTGGACAAAAATGGACATTTATAGACCTTTGTGGACACATATGGACATTTGTGGACACATATGGACATTTGTGGACACATATGGACATTTGTGGACACATATGGACATTTGTGGACACATATGGACATTTATAGACCTTTGTGGACACATATGGACATTTGTGGACAAATCTGGACATTTATAGACATTTGTGGACACATATGGACATTTGTGGACACATATGGACATTTGTGGACACATATGGACATTTGTGGACACATATGGACATTTATAGACATTTGTGGACATTTGTAAAGTTCTGATGGTTCTGCTATCAGAAAATCCTGTTCAGGTAAAATCTTGGGAACTTTTTCTGCAGGAGGATCCAACAAAGGATGCAGAGGAACCGACACCAGGTCCAGAGCCGGAACCAGAACCAGCGGAGCAAACGATGGAAGAGCCGATGGAGGAAGCTCAGCCCGATCCATTGGATCAACCGGAGTCGCACAAAGACCCAGAACCGAGCGAGGCGGCGCCGGAAGCCGGCAGCGGGTCGGAGGAAGCGGAGTAAAGGAACGGTTCTGTTGTTCTGACTGTAAAGTCGTCTGGTTTGGACCCGAATCTGTGAATAAAACGAAGCTGTTGGTTTATCAGAACATCTGTTTCGTCCTTCCTGCCTGATCTTAGGTCCAACACGAATGGTTCTGGTTCTAGAAGACACGGACCAGGTCCTGATCTTTGCTCCAACCTCCCGTCTTCAGGAGCTTTTAGATGCAGCACACCTGAATCAGACGAACCGGGTCTCGGTACCGGGTGGCCAAAGTAAAATTAGCAGCATACTGCAGTTAACAAATAAAGTTTTTTTTTTTTTTACAAACGCGAGTTGTGACGTTCCTTTTTCCTCAAACGATTTAAGATCGACAGACCCTCGTCCCAGTTTGTTGTTTTCTTCCAGGTTCTGCCGTCGGCCCGGTACCTACATCAGCTTCTGTGACTCAGAGACGGTCGATAAATGAAGGAGGAAAATCTCAGCAACCTTCTTCATTATGTGAGTCAGTCACATCAAACCAACAGGATCATTTTTTATGGAAAATATGGGCTATTAAAACTGATTTTAGTCACAAACTCTTATTCTTTCATAAATCAGAATCTAAGGGTTCATTGCCAAAATGTTCCTGTCTGCGGTAGTTTGTGCAAACATACGGAAAAAAATAAATTAAACGTAGGTAACGATCAGAAAGGTTCACAGAGCAGGTGGTGGGATGATCTTATTGTTCATGAGTCAAACAGCAGAAGTTTTATGTATTTTATCATATATCACAGGCTTATATTTAAAAGGAATACAGTAAATAATTCATCAGATTGATCGATAAACAGCCGATATCAACTTAGTGCAACTCTGATCTCTTTATAAGTTTATTTGTTCTTACCAATATGTAGAACTGATCCTGGCAATATTAAAAATATATAAATGTGGAAATAAATACATACATTGGGAAATGGATAAATTGTTCTGGAAATAATGAATAAAGATGGAAATAAAGTATGTGAAGATACACAAATGTATAAATCTCTTTGGAAGTAAAAGATGTGTAAATGAATTATTTTCTGAATAAATAATTGCATAAAAATACATCCTAAAAAATGGATATCGAAATAAATTAAGGTGGGATTAATGTGTATTACTAAATAAATACATGTATTAATACATCTGTAATAGTAAATATATAAAATGGAAATCGATAATTGTGGAAATAAGTGGGTGACTACAATTAAAAATTAATCAATGTGGGGATGAATAATTTTAGAAATAAATATGGAACTAAGTCAATGGAAATTATATATAAATACTAAAATAAATGGATAAATACCACGGAAAAATTAATACATTTATGTGGTAATAAATAAAATGTCATTATTAACACATTTATTTTGGCGGGATCAGTCCTCCATATACTAAAGGCATAATTGTGTGTTTGTATAAACAGTATATTTAATAAACAATGAGCAGCGTTTAATAATCACTGCGTTAATTTTATAACTGTTATATATATATATATATAGCAAATAAAGCCAGACAGATTCCAGCAAATGGATTTAAAAGCTAAAGAATGAAACATGATAATTTGATGTAGTAAAATAGATAATTTACAGTCAGTTTAAATAGTTTCCTGCTGATTTTCTCGCCAGCAGGGGGCGATGAGCTCCTTCCGAACCTCCAGCCAAATCCAAAGAAGAAGGTAAACTTTGACCCAGGTTAGTTGGACTTTGGTGGAATCTTCGGTACCAGAATCCCGACCCGGATTGGTCCAGATGAAGGCCGTGATCCTCGCCGCCGGCTACGGAACCAGGCTGCAGCGGGACATCCGCTCCGACAGCAGCGGCAGGTTCGCTCACCTGGTCGGGCTTCCGAAGCCGCTGCTGCCGGTGGGTCGGTGTCCGCTGATAAGCCGCTGGGTTCGGGCTCTGACCCGGTCCGGAACCGTGGACGGGATTTACGTGGTGGTAGGAACCCAGAAACGCTCGCATCCATATCAGAACCGGTTCGGTTTAACTTTAAAGGTTAAATAGATTTTTTCAGGACTAAAAAAGAATCGGAACCACCGGGCTGAAAACGGGATGCGATTCAGAACCGAACTAAAGGAATACGCTGGCCCAACTCGGACGAACTTTAACCGGTGTTGTGCGAGAATCTGTTCCCCTGAAATATTCTGTTCCCCCTGGTGTTACGTGGTATGTTTTACCTAACCTTTTGTTGTTTCTGATTGGCTGACCGGTTGATTTCTTACTAATCTTAACATTCGAGAATAATTACCTAACCCTAAGTCGTTTTCTAATCCTAATATTGGATGAGCATTACCTTACCATATACTGATTATTTTCCCAACCCTACTCTTCGGGAACCAGTGCCTAAACCTAACGGGGGAACAGAATATTTCAGGGGAACAGATTTTCGCACTACACCGGTTCCGAACCCAAACACACCCAGAATCTATCCTGAACTGGACCGTTTTACTTCCGAGGTTCTTTTAACCTCTGAAACTTTTTCATTCTTATGGTAAAAAATAGATTAAAATAATTTTATTTTTTTCATTTAAAGCAAAAACTAGAATCCAACTAGAACCAGGTTATGGATCTCAGAAGGAATCCTCCGGTTCTGATGCTGCCAGCCCAACAGAACCCTCTGCACACCTGAATGGACCTGAATCCTCACAAAACCTCCAACAATAACCCAGAAAATATTTCTCAGTACTTCATTTTGTAGTTTTTATGTTTGTGGAGGAAGCCTGTGAATATTCTCATTCATCCAGCTCATGGTTACCTCAAGGAAATTTCAATCAAACACAACTGGACTTGGTAATTTGCCTTGGAAGACGTTTCACCTCTTAACCAAGAGGCTTCATCAGTTCATGCTGAATCATTTTGTGGAGAAAATGCCAACTGCTGAGGTGATGGAGGAAACTTTTATCAGGGACGTAAGAAAATATCCATGCGCCGATATTTTATCTTATGGGGCTATATTCAAAAGTGTCGATTTTTATTGATTTTAGAATTTGATTGTAACCTTTAGTGGTAGTTGGCGTCTCTTTTATTCAGCCTGATCTACAAATAAAACAGGAAATTAATTATTTAAATTCTAAGAAAACTGATTCCTAATAAACTTGTTAAATTATTATTTTCTTGCAAATTTCTGACTTGACAAATTCAGAAAATAGCTTAACTAACATAACTTTAATCATTAAAATTTCACATATTTGACTGGATTGATTATTTTTGTTCTTGAAAAAGTGTTAAACTTTTAATTTCTGACTTTTTTTTTGCCAAAAATATATATAAAAAAATTTGTTCTTAATGTTCTTTATCCTAAAACTCCATCATATATTGTAGATAAAAAAGTAAAGACTCAAAAAGATTAATTTAGCATATTTTTAAGAAAAAAAAACTATTCAATTCTATGATTTTGAGAAGTTGTAAAATATTCAAATTTCTACGATTAAAAGGTGTAAATTTTGGATATTTAAACTGATATTTTCTAACAAAAATGTAACTTTAAAATTATTAATATCCAACAGAAAGACAGTTTTATAGGATTTACAGCTTAAATGGGCTTCTAAATTAGGGATGCAAGAAAATATCGATATATCGTAAGTTTTACTTAAAAATATGTTCAACTTATCTCAAAATGTTTGACTTTTTTTTTTTGACAAAAGTATCCAATGGCCCTAATAATCAATCGAAGATTGTGGATCAAAAGACCCAAAAAGATTAATTTCACATATTTTCAAGAAGAAGAAAAAACTAGAATAACACACAAAAAAAAGTCTTAAAAGATTTAAGGCATAAATTTAAATATGTGCATCTAGATTAGGGACGTAAGAAAAATATCAATATGCTGATATATATATATATATATATATGTGTGTGTGTATCGTAATAATTTGTCATCATATAGTGAATAAAACTAGATCTGGTAATAAATGGAATTACTTAATTCTAAGAAAATATTTTTTTCCTTATAAATTTGTGCAAATTTCTGACTTCAAAATAAAAACTTTAATCATGGACATTTCACAAATTTGATAGAATTATTTTTGTTATTGAAAAAGTGTTAAACTTATAATTTGACTTTTTTTTGATGGCAAAAATATATCCTCAAATTTTTTGTTCTTTGTGTCCAATGGCCTTAATACTTCGTCGTGCATTGTAGATAAAAAGACTCAAAAAGATTCATTTTGCATATTTTCAAGAGAGAAAAAAAGATTAAATTCTATGTTGTAA
This sequence comes from Apricaphanius iberus, assembly GCA_028564705.1. Taxonomy (NCBI): domain Eukaryota; kingdom Metazoa; phylum Chordata; class Actinopteri; order Cyprinodontiformes; family Aphaniidae; genus Apricaphanius; species Apricaphanius iberus. Next base: position 136,748 of record JAPXFQ010002516.1, read on the forward strand.
AATACTCATTAAAGGCATAAATTTATGATATGTAACTGATATTTTCTAACAAAAAAAGAGACTTTGAAAACGTTCATATCCAACAGAAAAAGACAGTTTGATAGGATTTAAGGCTTTAATTTACATTAGGGATGACGGAAAATATCCATACGCTGATATATCGCAATATTTGATCTTATATTGTACCGTTATTCAAAACTATTGTATTTTCTAGAATTTGAATCCAACTATTGCAGTCGATCAACCAGATCTAGTAATAAAACTAGATATTAGAGATTTAATATGTCAGAAAAAAGCAGTTTGTTGGTTTTTGTTTGAATAAATTTATTACGTTTGTTTTCTTTCACATTTCTGACTTTATGTCAGAAAATATGTTGATCCAGTTTTATTCAAATTCTAAAACAATAAATAATACTTAACTTTAATAATACATTGGAGAAAATATTGCGATCGGCATATAGATATTTTCTTACACCCCCAGTCTAGATGCACATCTTAAGCCTTAAAACCTATAAAACTCTTGTTTTTTGTTGGATATAACTTATTAAAACCTTTTTTTCTTTTCTAATTTTTTTGTTATAAAATATCCAAGAAAGTTCTGTGATTAAAGATATTTAAACTGATTTTTCTCTCGCAAATTCCCGACAGAATTTCCAAGTTTTTACTTGAAAAATATGTTATTTATCTCACAACGTCTGACTTTTTGGCAAAAAAAATTTACATTTTTTGTTCTTTGTGTCCAATACCCCAAACAGTCCATCGTACATTGTAGATAAAAAGACTCAAAAAAATTAATTTCACATATTTTCAAAGGGGAAAAAAAATTTTCATATCCAACAGAAAAAGACAGTTTTATAGGATTTAAGGCTTTAATTTACAAGATGTGCATCTAGATTAAGGATGTAAGAAAAATATGGGTATAAACACAAAAGTCGATCTGGACATTAAATTAGTTGTTAATTAAATAACTTTAATTACAGTATCACAGCATATATACCACCCACCCTGTAATTTGATACATATTTGATCCCAAATTTTATGATCCTTTCCAAGTTTTAACCTCAAAATCAATAAACTGGATCAGCGCACAGAAATCAGGCGTGTTGCGTTTAAATAAACGGCTTTATTTATTGATCTGGAACAGAAATTATTAATTTAAACTGGATTAAATCTACGAGTTTAAACTTAATCCAACGATTTGTTCTGTGGAAAATGTTTTAACGAACTAAAATGAAAGAAATATAAAAACGCAACAGCGATTCAAATGTTCTGGTTCTGAGCCGTTTGGACCGTTAAAGGATTATAAAACTCATTAACTTTGACTCGTTATAATCTAGAGAGACCAGGACTCTGATGGTTCTGTTCATTTGGGCTGGACCCATTAGAAGTACCGTAAGAACCACCTTTAGTGGATTTGAAACCGGGTCAAATGAACTTTAAACCGACCCGGTTTGACTGGGTCAGAACACTTACAGGTGAGGAAATTTGTGGATTTTAAAGGACTAACATTTGGATCCAGAGGAATCAAATTCAGCAAGTAAATCAGATGTTCTGGTTCTGAACAGGGTTCTGCTGGGCTTCAAGATACCAACCAGAACTCTTTGTCTAATTTGGAATCATCTAACTTTGTCAAATGAGTCACGGGAAGTTTGGAGATGGATTTTAATCGGGATCCGATCTGAACGGCTTTAAATTGGACCTCTTGGTTCCGAGTTACGGAGTTCTGTTTTTCTCCACAGACCAACGAACTTCATCGCGCTGCGTTTGAGGACTGGGCTGCAGAGTTCCCGGCCGTCCGACTCCTCAGTGACCAGACAACCAGCAACGACGTAAACAGACCATCAAACCCGTCTGAAGCGGTTCTGTTGGGCCCGGTCCGATCCTGATCTAAGTGTTTCCGTCCCCAGGAGCGTCTCGGCGCCGTCGCCTGCCTGCAGCTGGCCGTGAAGAACTTCCGCATCCAGGACGACGTGGTCGTCATCGGGGGGTGAGGCTCTGCCTTAAAACTCGGCCCGTCTCACATGTTCTGATGGGATCTCAGGCCCGGTTCTGACCCGTTTCTGCAGCGACACGCTCTTCAAGGAGGACTTCAGTCTCAGGGAGGTGATGGGGAAGATTTCTGAGCTGGGGGCCCAGAGAGAAGACAGCTGCTTGGTGCTGGGCTATCAGTGCCGGGATGAAGGTGAGTCCATCGGCGCCTCCTGCTGGACAAACTAACGTTGGTCCATCGGCGCCTCCTGCTGGACAGACAAATGTTGGTCCATCGGCGCCTCCTGCTGGACAAACTAACGTTGGTCCATCGGCGCCTCCTTCTGGACAAACTAACGTTGGTCCATCGGCGCCACCTGATGGACAAACTAACATTGGTCCATCAGCGCCACCTGCTGGACAGACAAATGTTGGTCCATCAGGAGGCGCTGATGGACAAACTAACGTTGGTCCATCGGCGCCTCCTGCTGGACAAACTAACAATGGTCCATCGGCGCCTCCTGCTGGACAAACTAACGTTGGTCCATCGGCGCCACCTGCTGGACAAACTAACGTTGGTCCATCGGCGCCACCTGCTGGACAAACTAACGTTGGATGGTCCATCGGCGCCACCTGCTGGACAAACTAACGTTGGTCCATCGGCGCCACCTGCTGGACAAACTAACGTTGGTCCATCGGCGCCACCTGCTGGACAAACTAACGTTGGTCCATCGGCGCCACCTGCTGGACAAACTAACGTTGGTCCATCGGCGCCACCTGCTGGACAAACTAACGTTGGTCCATCGGCGCCTCCTGCTGGACAAACTAACGTTGGTCCATCGGCGCCTCCTGCTGGACAAACTAACTTTGGTCCATCGGCGCCTCCATCGGCGCCACCTGCTGGACAAACTAACGTTGGTCCATCGGCGCCACCTGCTGGACAAACTAACTTTGGTCCATCGGCGCCACCTGCTGGACAAACTAACTTTGGTCCATCGGCGCCTCCTGCTGGACAAACTAACTTTGGTCCATCGGCGCCACCTGCTGGACAAACTAACGTTGGTCCATCGGCGCCTCCTGCTGGACAAACTAACGTTGGTCCATCGGCGCCTCCTGCTGGACAAACTAACGTTGGTCCATCGGCGCCACCTGCTGGACAAACTAACGTTGGTCCATCGGCGCCACCTGCTGGACAAACTAACTTTGGTCCATCGGCGCCTCCTGCTGGACAAACTAACGTTGGTCCATCGGCGCCACCTGCTGGACAAACTAACTTTGGTCCATCGGCGCCACCTGCTGGACAAACTAACGTTGGTCCATCGGCGCCTCCTGCTGGACAAACTAACGTTGGTCCATCGGCGCCTCCTGCTGGACAAACTAACTTTTGTCGCCTTCTGCTCCACAGAAACCCAGAAGTACGGAATCCTGGAAGTGGACCAGAACCTCCGAGTCGTCTGCATGAAGGAGAAACCTCAGCCTGCAGAGACCGAGTCCAGGACAGCGGTGAGTCCTCAGAGACTAGGAGACCGGAAACATTTGAGACTTGGAGACGAAATGACACTCAGCTGGATTTTATTTGAAGCGGTTTTATTTCGGGGTATCAGAGTAACGGGAAGCGCCACCAGATGCACGCCACACTTTTCAGCCTGCAGTAGCCGCTGATTATCATCATCATGTTGTCTTCCTCAGTGTCCGTGTTTCTACGCGCTCTCTAAGGAATGTCTCCCCCTGCTGGACGCCTTCCTGCAGGAGAAGCAGGTAAGTTTCTACCTGAACGACACGTCTCACCTGTCAGGTGTTCAGCTTCTCATCCTGAGCCACTCCCGCCCAATCAGGACGCTCCGATCGAAGCCAGAGACGCTCCGGGGAACTTTGTGTCGTGGCTGATTCCGAGGTATCCGTGGTTCTGATCCGGAATCGTCTCTTTGCTCGCTCCGGCTCACATTTATTCATACCTGCTGCTGCTTTTGTCTCCTGGCAGGAAACCGGTTTACCTTCACCGGATCTCCGGGCGCTTCGACGTGGGAAACCTGCCGTCCTACCTGGAGTGTGACCGCTACTTTAGGGAGGAGCTTCAGGAGGACACGCCGTACATGCTTTAGAGGGACAGAACCGACGTTCAGCGGGGTTCTCTACGCCGTGAGGAGCCTCCCGCATTTATCCGAAGCCTTTTCGCCGCCGTCCTCCATCTTGGCTACGCGCGAGCCGAACTGGATGGCCCTCTTGGGCAGGACGGCGGCGCGGCCCAGACCCATGCGCCGCGCCGCCGTCCGCAGGAGGAGCTTCTCGCCGACACCGCGGGGGAGGGACAGGTCCGCCTTCTCCCAGACGGGGAGGGAGTTCAGGTAGCTCACCACGTCCTCGTCCAGGTAGGGAAACCTGACGGATGCAACCAATCAGGAAACAGAGACAGGGAAAAAAAAACTCAATTTACTCATCGATGATGTCTCTCTGAACTTTAAATCGTTAATATTCCTGCTAAATTTTCATGTAATGACAAAATATACCAATAAAGAAAAAAACGTTTGTGGAAATTTATCTACCGAGATCTGAAAGTAGATTTTTACCAGTTAACATATGAATTATTGATCATTAAAATGTATTTTTGAACAGTTTGCTGGAATATTATTTTAAGTTTTTATCTAAAATAAGAGTTTGTACTATTAATCAGTGTGTGATAACCACAAATCCACCAAAAAAAATAAAGAAGTGTTGCTAAAACTCTAATGTTTGAGACTAATTCCTACAAGTTGATGGATTTTTATCGTTTATGACGACTGAAGTTCGGATGGCGAACAAAGAAACAGACGCAACGGTGTTGGTGATCGCGGGTTTAAAGACGCACTCTAGAGATGTAAGAAATGATCGATATGCCAATATATCGCGATATTTTCGATATTCAAAAGCAAAGAAACGATTTTTATTTTTTTGAATTTTAATTAATAACATGAAAAATTACTGTAATATTTGTTATAAAATGAAACGTATGACAGGTAGTTAGTGGCCGTTTTCACCTTCTTTGTTCCAGCGGATCGACTAGATGAAGCAATAAAAACAGGTTGGAGTGTTTAGAACGTTGCGACACATTTTCTACAGTTAAATTCATTTGTAAAAATTAAAATATACATTTTTAATTTCTAAACAGATATTTCTAACGTAAAGTCAGAAAGTTGTAACAAAATTTATACCTTTTAATCATAGAAATGTTCTACTTTTCTACAGCAGAAAATCACCCTTTTTTCCCTAGAAAATATCTGCAATTAATCTCAAAATTTGTCTTTTAACTCATAATTTTACAATTTTTGTGCCATAATTGAGTTTTTTTGTGGAAAATATCTGCAATTAATCTCAGAAATTCTTGTTTTTTAATTGTAATTTTACTGCTTTTTTGACGGAGAATCTCTGAGGTTTTTCTGCTAAATATGTGACTTTAATCTCAGATTTTTTTAGGCGGATATTTACTCCAAAAAACACTCTGTCGTAGTCTAATGGTGTCTACATGTCTGCTCATCACTTTTGATATTTTATTCATTTTGGTAATGAAAAAATCTAATAAAATTGTACCAAAAACCTGTCAGTGTAGCGCCCTCTTCAGGTCAAAACTGTACACCGCTACTGGCTCAAGCTGGATTTCTGATGACATCATCCTGCACCCGTGGAAAATATGGCATGCCGCTTTAACATTTAATAAGTAGACTAAATATTTAATACAGAAGTGCAAGTACAAATGAATAAATATGTAGTTCTTAGTGATAGAACGATTCTAAATAGATTTAAATGTTAATTCAAATTCTTACTACTCTTAAAATACATATTTGCTAGTAATGAATGTATTTACTTGTATCTTTAAGTCTATTTTGACTAGTTAAAATAAGAATTATGGTCCCTTAAAATCACATTTGTATTGGATAAAGTGTATTTTTGGATATCCAGAATTAAAATAAGAGTTTGTACAAAACTAAAATCTAAAATGTCTCCTCATAAGAATTGCATTTCCCTAATTCACAACATTGTGTGGATAGGAACAGATGAGCCCCTGCAGCTTCGTTTACTGGTTTTTACATTTATCCTTCTTTTAATTTGAATTACGATTTTTGTGGCTCGATGCAACCAGCTGGGGATTTCTTAGAAGATTGCGTTACAATTATTCTGCATAGATAAACTGTTTTCCCTCCCTGGTTAATGTTTTTTTTTTCCTACCTGGCCTCCTTCCCGTGATCTCCGATCACTCGGTCATCCCGGCCCAGATTCCTGGAGGAGATCCTGGCCAGCTCCATGGACAGCTCCTGGATCAGCCCTCGGTGTCCCGACGTCTTGAAGCGGACTCTGTGACGGGAGTAACCCGCCAGCTGCTCGTCGGCTCCGATCCCGGTCAGGACGACCTGGAGGAACATCCGGGTCGGGGACGAAGAAGAGCACGACACTGATTACAGACGACTGACTCAAACATTGAATGGAGTCACACCAGTTCAGAATTATTTTTGACAAAATATCTTAAATATGTAACTAGAGATGCAACGATACCACTTGTTTCAAACCAACAAAAGTTCTCAGTTTTTCTCCTTCTAAGGCATAACTTAACTGTAAAAATGTATTTTACAAAACGGCTACTGGAGTACTGAGCAACATCTGAGGTAATACTTTTCAAAATGACAGACAAAAATATTAATTTATGGATAAAATTTGATATTTTAAAGACTAAAATGAAAAAAAACAACACAAGGAAATTTCTTTTTTACTACTGTATTCCAATACTTACAAATGCAGATAATAATGCTATGAAAATAATAGTGAATTAGATCAATAATAATAGCCACCAAACTAAAATTTCAGTGAAAATAAAACTTTGCTGTGAAGTTATTGTAGTTTCCACATTTAAAGTATCGGTTCCTGGTTGTTTAGTCACAATAAAAAAAATTTAACTCGATTTGATACTGAAAAAACAAAAACATCAATCATTTTGACAATAAGGCGATTTAAAAACCATACGGCAAAAATCATTTTCTTTTACCTAAAAACTAAACAAAATCGTTTTTCGCTTTGTGACCTCGTTTTGGCCGACCAATCACGCTCTCCTTCCATTCATGAATAATCGGCTGCTGGGGTTCTGACTTTCAACGCGTTTTCAGCCCGTTTATGAACTTCAGCGGCTATTTTGTGATAACTATATATAATATGCTGTATGACTTCCTGTTCTGTGTCTTATCCAAACGCCGTTTGTTGCCATTTTCAGCAGGTTAAACTTTAATGGGACGTTTTTTCTGCTCGTTAGCTGCTAATCTCAGTGTTTAAAATCGCTCATCATAACTACTTTAACAGTAGAAATAAAATCGCCCTCGCTAAGATTTTCATTAATTTTACGTTAGTTTTGTTTCCGCTTTATGTGCGCCTCGATAACCGAGCGCCGGTGGTGCTCCTGGATCCTGGAGCTGGACGCTCACCTTAGCCGAGGAGGTGAAGTTCCTCGGAGCGCCGTCCTCCCCCATCACGACCCCGGCTCCTCTGGCGGCAAACCAGACGGCGCATCCGATGCTGTCGTCCAGCACCGTGTCCAGGGGATGCACCAGGTGGCGGATCCGCTCCCGCCGCATCTCCTGCAGCTCCTCCAGCGTCACGTCGATCTCCACGAAGTTCCAACGCCGGCCGGGGTTCAGGCGCCGCAGCTCCTCCAGGCCGGCTCTCCCCGTGAGTCTGTCGGGAACGTCGAAGGGGCCGAGCGTTCGGGGAGCGGCCGGGTCCTTCCTCTGCTTCCCGACCTTCCGGTTCTGGTTCCTGGGCTCCCGCTGCCTGAAGGCGACGTTCAGCAGGTCGATTGGCTGGTGAGGCGGGACGTGGCGGTCCGCCAGAGCGGCCAGGATCATGGAGTCGATGCCTCCGGAGAAAAGCAGAGCGACCGCCGCCGTCGCTACGGCGCCGCGGTCGACGGTCTGAACTCGTCTCCTAACCGCCTCGCTGAGGACCCGGATCAGACGCTCCGCCTCATACGGACGCTCTCGTCCCGCCAGCAGCTCCTCCAGATCCCCGTCGGACAGACCCGATTCTGGAGGGGGTTCTGGGCCCAGTGGAGCAGGAAGTGACACGTTGAGAGGACAGAGCGGGGAGGGGAGGGCGAGGCCGGCCTGGTTGGTGACGGCGCCGCAGCCGTCGGGGAGCGACTCCAGACCGATCGGAGCGTCTGCGAGATTCCAGGGGAAAAGCTCCAGAGAGACGGAACCGGTCCGTCCGAAATCCTTCAGGTCAACCCGGAACACTCCGGCCGCCGGGACCTCCTTCCACGGATCGGCGCCGGGGGCCTGGGCCGCCACCGAGGTCAGGGTCAGCGTCCCGGCGGCCCACGCCCACAGCAGGCTCCGCCTACCCAACACGTCTCTCCCAAACCACAGCCGGTCTTCCGCCCCCTGGTGGTAGACGAAGGCCCAGGGCCCGCGCACGGCCGCCAGCGCCGCCAGGACCTCCGACGGCGTCCCGCAGGACTCCAGCCTCCGAGAGACGACGGCGGCGTCGTTCTCGGCGGGATCCACCGGCACGCCGCCGAACACCTCCCCGTTCCACAGCAGGAAGTTCCCGCCGGCGTCCCGGAGGGGCTGAGGCGTCAGGGCGCCCCTCATGTGGAGAACGTGGGCGGAGAAGACGCAGCGGTAGCCGGCGCCCGTAACCTCCGCGTCCCGACCCGAGTCGGGTCCTCTCCTCCGCAGGTTTTCCCGGAGCTGCCGGTGCGGCTCGGTGAGAGCGGCGGGCGGACCCAGCTGGCAGAAGATGCCGCACATAACGGCGGCGTCACAGATCCTGCAGCTCCTTCTTCATGTAGTCCAGATCCTCTGCAGACAGACGGGATCGGGATCAGATTTCCATCAGAGACCGGAGACAAAACCCGGAAGAACCGGACTTACTCTTACAGGAGCCGAGCGTCTGACCGCGGTCCGCCAGGAAGAAGATGTTGCTGTTCCTCTGCTGGATGTAAACTTTCTATACAAAACAATAAAGATCGACAGGAAAACAACATTTAGTATTTCAAACTTCATTTCCAGGAAAACATCTGCAGGTTCAAACTAATAATGGGCGATAAAAAAAAGGAGAAATTATGATAGAAAATAAGAGATTTTTACTGGTTTTCCCTTCTTTGTTTTTTTTAAATAAACCTTTAAGGATTGTTTTATAACATCTTTAATGCATCAGAAATATATTCCAAGTTTTTACAATATTACTAGTTTTATAGAATAATTAAGAGTAGGGGAAACTTTTAGTATAAAAATGGAATAAAAAGATTACAAATGTATTATGAATGTATCAAATATAGTTTTCATTCTTCCAGCCTTTTTATTGTTGGAAAAGGAGATTGTGTTAATAAACGTCTTTAGATCCACAATGAACGGTTTCTTACACAGTGCCCTGTTGTAGAATTAAATTAATAAAATAAAAACTGGTGTCTTGTAACCAGTGATTCCAAAAACAACATTTCTAACATATAAAAGCAGTAATGTCTTTCCAAAAGACTTTTTTTCGACTGAACGGTCCCAGAAAAAGACGGATAGAGATTACGGAAGGAACAAGAAATCTTTTTTGAAGAAAATATTAATCTAAATGAAATATATGCGTTACCTTATTGGAAACTTCCTTAATTTTATAGCTAACGAGATTTTGACTGTCATCATACCATGAAGGTACATTCTGATGATGTCATCAAGATGTGCCGGCGTATTTTTTCACCGTGTTCACAAAAGAATAAATACCAATGCTTATTGTTCAGATTTACACTAATATAAAACTTGTTTTCTATTTAACAGAGAAGAAACATTTATACTGGCCTGCTTTTTTAAGTGTACAAAAAATGTTTTCTATGCTTTTGTCAGATTTCCAGTGAGGTCTGTTGGATGTGCTTGTCAGTAAAGAGCTTCACAAAGTGAAGCAATTAGGGCCTGAAGACGATCTGTACAAACTGATCAGTGAATTCCTGTAGAAAGCTGTGCAGCAGCAGGAAACATTTCACATTTGGATGGATATAATGTTTCATATTTTTATTTAGGGTAATATTTCAGGTTTTTCCTTCAGTAGCTTCCAGTTAATGCGACCAGGTGACACCAAGTCAGCTTTAAAATGTCTTAATAGAACCAGTTGGATAGTTCTCTGTTTACTCTGCAATAGATTTACTAACCCTGTTTTTCTTCAGATTAGACAGCTCGTCCACAATAATCTTCTGCTCCTTCACCTAAAAATTAAAAAACAATCACAGATGATTAAACCACCAGAAAACAGATCATATAAAAATCATAACGTTTATAACATAAGAACATCTATGAGTGTTAAAACATGCAGCGCACGTGTAACAGTGTTTATCTTCCTCTGTTAGCCGTCAGGAAAATAGTTTTTATCGAACCTTTCTGTTCAGTTCCTCCTTCAGCGCGGAATATTCGTTCACATTATCGCTGCTGTTTGACATTAACGACGACATTTTGCCCCAAAACTCGAAAATAAAACAGAAACGGGCAACTTCAGGGAGCTGGGAGCAGCATGGCTAGTTTACGGCTAGCAGCAATGGCTAGCAGTTCCAGAACAGGTTCCGGCCCCGCCCCTATCACGCGTTTTCCGGCTCACGCACAGCCGGAGCGTCACACTCGTACGTCAAGCGTTGCCGCCATATTGGGTGAGGCAACTAGCGAGAAGCAGCATATTCGTCAATTTATTTGAATACGTACAGAGGAAGGCAGAGTACCCAAAAATTATACTTCTAGAAAAGTAGTAGGCTACTACTTCTACGACGGTACAACCGGCTAGGGCCATTGTTAACAAATTAAAAAGATTTTGGAGTAAATTTCTGCGCAACAAACTCAAATTTTTTTGAGTTTTTTTCCCTAATTTTACAACTTTTTGACAGAGAATTTCCAATATATTAGTTTAATCTCAGAATTTCAGATTTTTTGGGCGGAAATTGACACCAAAATATGTTTCTTTTGTTTACAGAGTATTAGGGCCATTGTTAACAAAAGAATATTTTGGAGTAAATTTCTGCCCCAAAAAACTATCCTAAGATTAAAGTCAAATATTTTCCAGAAAAAACACGGAAATTCTCTGTCAAAAAGTAGTAAAATTACGAATAAAAAGAAAGAACTTTTTTCAGAACAATTTCTGATATTTTCTAGAAAGAACTTCATTCTCTGATGTAGAAAAGTAGAAAATTTGCGATGAATAAAGGCATACATTTTTTCTTACAATTTCCTGACTTTATAATGTTAGAAATATCTTAGTTTAGATATCGAAAATGTATACCTTTAATCATTTTTTTTTTATAAAAGCACAAACAAACAAAAAGCGATGTACTCATAATTGGGGCCTGTTCCCGAAAGTTTGGTTAACTTTCCCTGAAGTCTCGGTTAATCAACCCGAAAACTGCTTAGCCTGATAAGAATCTGGTTAATCAACCTGGTAAACGCTGAAACATAAAGACCCTCTCAATGGATCACAGAATTCACGAGTCACAAAGGAAACTGAAGACAAAAAAGGGAAGAATGCTTCAAAGAAGTAAAGTTGGAAGTACTGATGGTGCTTTATGAGGAATTCAAGCCAAACATTATTAAAAAACAAAGTTAAAGAAAGAAAGTTGGCTTGGCAAAAAATAAATGTGTGTGAATTTAAAGTCCAACTCACCCCCTAATCAACTTTCTTGCTGATAAACTGTATAAAGGAGTTTCTTATTGTATGGTCTACATGTCTCTTCATTGTTTTTATTTTTTAGTACATTTTAGTAAAAGAATATTAATTTTCTACCAAAACGCATTAGTGGAGCGCCCTCTTCATGTTAAAACTTTACACTGCACTTGAATTTGAATAATGGAGCATTTCTATTGGCTCCGCCTCATTTTACATATTAGAATTAAATATATTAACTCTGCACAATCTTCATTTTTATTTATTCTTTTTCTACCTCTTATTCCCAGTTAGGGTCAAGTTGTGCAGGAGGATATAATGCATAATTTAAACTTTGTTCCCGTATGTTGGATTTCTTTGTACCACCATCTCACCCAGTTTTCTCTGTAAAGACTAACCGGCTTTCCTGAAGGTATTACATCATATTTCTTTCACTGACTTTGTTAAATAGAAGTTTAAAACATATACTAATATATTCTAATCAAACAACTATTATTGTTGTCACTTAATGGCATTTTAATGCACTTAGCAGTGGTTATTATTTCACAATGCAGGATTTTTTTTTATTTAGGTGCATATTAATGTGTTATCTGAAATAGTGTTACATGTCACTAATATGTTTGTGAAATATTTTTCTTATGGTTTGTAATATGTTATGGGCTTTTTCCTACAGTTTCTCGTTGACAAAATTAAAGTTATTTTGACCAAATATAGTATAATATGTGCTTCCACGTCCAATGGATCATTATTTAAAAGTTTACGCCATGTTCAGAACCTCTCTGGAACAAAAGAACATAACCTGGGAGCAGGTTATCTTCAAAGATTAAGTTGCTATGGTTACTTACATACCTTGAAAGATACCTCCGTTTTTGGAACTGAAAATTGAGGTTATCCCAAATTTGCCCTCAAATTTATGCGGTTATGTCACATAATCTGCTTTCTGGAACAGATCCCTGCTGTATGTCGCCATTTAATATATTTAATCCTGTTTAATATCTGTTTTAAAACTGTATCTACCCACTGGTGTGTTTTGACAGTTTTCTGTATTTTCTTCTATGTTCTTGTTTTTGCATGATCTTTTTTTTTTTAATTGCTGTAAATGTTAAAGATATTAAAGCTTTATTAAAGCTCCAAACCACTAGGGGGCGACTAACCCAGCAGTATGTAAACAGATAAAGAAGCAGCAGGTCTGTAATGCGCATGTGCGAGCTGGAGTTTCCAAGGACGCAGTGAGTTTTTGTTGTTTATCCAGTAGAAGCTGAAGAACCGGAGCAGGACGCAGATTCTGCTGGTTCCAGAGGTTCGGTAGGATGGCCTGTCTGAGTCCGGTTCTGTCCGGTAGAACCAGGCTGGTCCGGTACTTGTCCGGGATTAACGCGTTGGTTCACAGCATGGCTACAGCCAGCAGAGCCGCCGCCGCCGCTGCCTGCCCCGTAACGAGCTCTGGTCTGGTCCGAATCAGAGCGACCGGGTCGGACCAGAACCGGGCCGGTTCGGACCGTCACCTCTACCTGTCTGATCCGGTGGACCTACACCGCCCCCTGCCGAGAGATGGAGGACACAGCAACATGATCTCAGATGATTCCCAGGAGATTCGTCCGTCTGAACGTTCCCGTTCCGACTCCCGGGTGGAGTGTGCCGTTCTCTCCTGCCCAGAGGCACTACGGAAGGATTTCCTCTCCATGTTCCCCGAAGCTCCTTCCTCTGAGCTGACGATCATCACGGTGACCCAGAGGAGCCGCAGCGACATGAGCTCCTGGAGCCCCGCCGTGGAGCAGGAGAGGGAGGCGATGCTGGACCGGTTCGTCCGTGGAGCCGAGGAGATCTGCCGGGCTCTGCGGGTCGGAGGTTTCTGGGCCGACTTCATCGAGCCTTCCTCTGGCCTGGCGTTTTTTGGCCCCTACACCAACAACACGCTGTTTGAAACGGACGACCGGTTCTCTCAGCTGGGCTTCAGCATCGAGGACCTGGGCTGCTGCAGGGCGATCCGGCATCCTCTCTGGGGGACGAACGTCTTCGTCGGGACGATATTCACCAGCGGCCCGCCCGGATCCTTCATCCTGGAGACGCTGCAGAACATCTGAACTAATTAATTATGGTGACTTTATAAATGTCAGGAATGTGTGAAATAAAACTGGGAACAGTAAAGAAACGTGGCTTTAGTTTTAATCCTCCACCATCTTAAGGTGTTGTGTCATCTATTTGGTTATCTTTATTTCATTATAAAGCCAAATAAATTAGGTAGAAACTGAAATAAATAGAGCTTTAATGAAAAGGATCAGAAAGAAGGTTAATCTTACAACATCTGCCCCTTTTTCAGGGCCGGCCCAAAGCATTATGGGGCCTTAAAAAGATTCTGACTCAGTGGCGCCCCCTTCCTGTTAGACCACTACCCACAATAACAGCGTTTCTATCAGGATCTGTTCTAATCTGGGAAAGTAGGCGGAGCTTATTTAGCAAATCCTGAGATAATTAATATTATCTGAGATAATCTGAAGCTCAAACTAAATAGAACAGTTAAACTAAAGCAAACTGTAACCACGGTAACACAACAATCAACCAATGAATATTAAAAAGTAATTTTACATTTTAATTCAAATTCATAAATAACTTTTTTTTTCTAAATTAAAAGGTACAGCATATATATATTTTTATTCCTTTAAATGTCTTTTTAAATATTTTAGCAAAACTGTTAAAAATTAAAAAAAAATCACAAACATATTTAGTAACATGTAAGAGTATTACAAATAAGATTACAGAACACATTATATACAGCTGAATAAAATTAGAGTTCTTTTGGATCCACAAGGATTACATCTAATTAAGTTAGAGGTCAATATATGTCTAAGTTAATGCACAATATTATTGTAATTTCAACAAATTGGTGGAAAAAGAAAGTATACTTTGGAAAAATGACCCATAATACAGGAACAAGGTTTAAATTATACATTGTATCCTCCTGCACCACTTGAAACCAGCTGGGAATAAGGGGTAGAAAAAGAATAAATAAAATTGAAGATTTTTGAGTTATTATATTTAAGGCTGATGTCAGCAATATTGCTGATCCAGAAGGAATGCTCTGTTATTCAAATTCAAGTGCAGTGTAACATTTTAACCTGAAGAGGGCGCTCCACTGATGTTTGTTTGGTAGAAAATTTATATTTTGTACAAAAACCCACAGAAAATAATGAGATATCTAGAGAGTACTATTACATACTCATTTATATAGTTTATCAGCACACAAAAAAGGTAATTAGGGGGTGAGTTGGACTTTAAACTCAGACAAAATGTTATTTTTTGCCAAGCCAACGTTCTTTCTTTAGCTTAATTGCTTTTTTCATAATTATTGGCTTGATTATCCTCATAAATCACCATCAGTACTTCCAACTTCACTTCTTTGAAGCATTCTGCCCTTTTTTGTCTTCAGTTTCGTTTGTGTTCATGAATTCTGTGATCCATTGAGAGGGTCTTTACACATTTAAACTCTGTATTGTGTTTCTACAGTTTTACACATACAATGCAGTTGCTCCAAACATATTTTTTTACAATATCACATTACACATCTTTACAATGCATGACATATTAACATATTTCCCACATTTTTAAAATACAAAGAAATCACAAAAAACGTCAAATTAGTTATAAAGATTGTTTTCTATTCTAAGTTTTATATTTAGCCCATTTAATATTGTTTTCATTTGTTTCTGAAATGCCACACACAAAAAAAATTATTTCTCTGTGAAGGGTGTTCCACAAATTAGGTCCTTTTCCTGAGCCGGTCCGTTCCAAGATTAATGCA
This sequence comes from Apricaphanius iberus, assembly GCA_028564705.1. Taxonomy (NCBI): domain Eukaryota; kingdom Metazoa; phylum Chordata; class Actinopteri; order Cyprinodontiformes; family Aphaniidae; genus Apricaphanius; species Apricaphanius iberus. Next base: position 152,157 of record JAPXFQ010002516.1, read on the forward strand.
GAAGTATTGAGGTCAAAATGTGCCATAATTCAATAAATAATTTAAGTATGCCGTTAATTATTAAAACTCGAAGGAATTATAGGTTGTGGAATTAATGTTTTCAAATTTTATTCATGAAGATAATTTTTTTTACCAGCTTTCCTCATTAGATCCATTAAATTGTCGTGGATTTTAACCAATCAGATGAGTTCGTTCTACAAGCCCCTCCTTCCAATTTTAAAAATATTTATTGGTGCTTTTTCTATATAGAAACAACGAAAATAAAAATCAGCATTGCTTTTATCACATTGACTTCAAATGTTTAAAATAAACTTCACATTTTGTGAATACATTTTTGACCTAGTTCAAGTAATTATGAAAATGTTTAGGATTAGAGTTGGTGGGTGGCGTTTATTAATAAATGTGACACAAATGCAGACTTTTCTCAGCCGCTTTTCAAAATGGAAAAGACAGGAGAACATGGCAATGAACGAATCTCCTCACTGATCTTTTTCCTGGCCGCGGGAACATATTTTCCCACCGGGTAGCTGTCATCAGTCTCACGCACACGCTCAAAACAAGCAGATATTTTTAATTCGATAGCCACACTTACGACCAAAATCAAGAGTTAACAACTCGGCGAAATGCCTGATCAACATAAGACATCAGCTTTACCCTACAGAGTGAAATAAAACAATAGGAAATCTTTTTTCTCTACTTATCTGATGAACATCTGAAGCTGAAAGTGTGCGATGGCAGTAGGAGAGTTTGCCAGTGATGCGCAGGGCGTTTTATTTGTTGCGTTAGTTTCTTTTCATCATATTTCTCATTGGCTACAGGTTTACTTTGTATATTCCACACACATATTCTGCAGTCTGGTGGTCAGTAGCAATTTATTTATTGTTGGAGATGACCAGCTTTTCCTCGAAGCTGGATTTAAAACCAGGATCTGTACTAAAAGATGGAATAACAGCTGCCAGGCTTCTGTAAGTAAAAAATAACCGGAATGTTTCACTTTTTAAGAATTGTGTTAAAACACATCATGAAAATGAAATATACTACCTCGGCTAATACGCTAATATCTGTGATCACATCCACCCAGAGATGTAGCTTGTTTAACTATCCTTAAACCTGATTTAAGCTTCCAACCACAAAGTGTACTATCAGTAGCTAAATCTCCCGATAGCTAAATCTCTTGGTAGCTAAATCTGTTAACTAAAACTCTCGGTGGCTAAATCTGTTGGTAGCTAAATCTCCTGCTAACTAAATCTCCTGTTAACTAAAACTCACGGTACCTAAATCTGTTGGTAACTAAATCTCCTACCAGCTTAATCTCCCGTCAACTAAAACTGCCGGTAGCTAAATTTACTGGTAGCTAAATCTCCTGTTAACTAAAACTCCCGGTATCTCAATCTGTTGGTAACTAAATCTCCTGCTATCTTAATCTCCCGTTAACTAAAACTCCCGGTAGCTTAATCTCCAGCTAGTTAATCCCCCGTTAACTAAAACTCCCATTAGCTAAATCTGTATGTAGCTAAATCTCCTGGTAGTTAAATCTCCCGTTAACTTAAACTCCCAGTAGCTAAATCTCCAGCTAGTTAATCTCCCGTTAACTAAAACTCCCGTAAGCTAAATCTGTATGTAGCTAAATCTCCTGGTAGTTAAATCTCCCGTTAACTTAAACTCCCAGTAGCTAAATCTCCAGCTAGTTAATCTCCCGTTAACTAAAACTCCCGTTAGCTAAATCTGTATGTAGCTTAATCTCCAGCTAGTTAATCTCCCGTTAACTAAAACTCCCGTTAGCTAAATCTGTATGTAGCTAAATCTCCTGGTAGTTAAATCTCCCGTTAACTAAAACTCCCAGTAGCTAAATCTCCAGCTAGTTAATCTCCCGTTAACTAAAACTCCCGTAAGCTAAATCTGTATGTAGCTAAATCTCCTGGTAGTTAAATCTCCCGTTAACTTAAACTCCCAGTAGCTAAATCTCCAGCTAGTTAATCTCCCGTTAACTAAAACCCCCGTTAGCTAAATCTGTATGTAGCTAAATCTCCTGGTAGTTAAATCCCCGTTAACTAAAACTCCCAGTAGCTAAATCTCCAGCTAGTTAATCTCCCGTTAACTAAAATTCCGTTAGCTAAATCTGTATGTAGCTAAATCTCCAGCTAGTTAATCTCCCGTTAACTAAAATTCCGTTAGCTAAATCTGTATGTAGCTAAATCTCCTGGTAGTTAATCTCCCGTTACCTAAATCTCCTGGTAGCTAAATCTCCCAGTAACTATATCTCTTGATAGCTAATGCCCCATTTCTACTAGGGCCAGTACGGTACAGACCGGAATGGGTCAGTACAGTATGGAACGGGTAGGTTGTGTTTCCATTACCATCTCTAAAGAACTGTAGTGGGCGAGGATGTGGGCGGGCTTAGCTTAACAAAAGCTCCAGCAAAAAGCATCTCTCTTCTGTTGTTGAAGATTACATTTTTTTTAACCAATGTACTACTTAGACTTCCATAGCTCGGAGTGACGTTAATCTAACCATCTTGTTTTATAAGGATAGTTTGCAGCTTGTTTTTAGTTGGACATTAAATTCTAGCTAGCTCCAGGACAGGATGATTGCAATAATAAGCAGGTTTTTGAAAATATTTTTTATCTCTTGCAATTTCTTCTTATGAAAAAAATATTGTAGGAAAAAAATTATTAAAATCTGAAATCAGATTTGGTATAAAAAAATCAGAGATTTAATTTGAAAGCCATATCACCCAGCCCTACCTCCTAGTGTTTCTGTAAATATTTATCCTCTATAACCTTTAATCCTGTAAAATAAGATGTGTTTATAACCTTGTCTAATAATGTTAGTCAGGGGAATCATATTTTGACGAAAAATAAATAGAAGAAATAATGCATTGAAAAATCTCAAATTAAAAGTTCTGCTCTGCCATTAAAAAAATGTTTTAGGTTTCATTTATTGAAATACAAAACGTAAAACAATTTAAAAATAAATATATATTTTTTAATCTGAAAAGTTCTAATATTTTTTTCTGAAACTAGGAAGAATATCTGTGAACCTGAACCTAATGTGAAAAAGACTTTAAGCACAGCAGTTACAGTTAACTGCAGTGTTCTGCTTAAATGAAACTTTAAACTATAACTTACTCTGAGACAAACAAACAACTCCAGACCAATCAGCTGCTAGCGCTGCTGTAGGAGTTAGAGGGACATCATGATACCGGACCAATCAGTCCATAGGTGGGTGTTTCTGGTTGCTTGGAACCAAGGCAGAGGTAGTCCGAAAAAACGGGTCGGTTCTGAACGGATGCAGGAAATGGAAACACGGCAAAACGTCCCGTTCTGTTCCGTACCGTACTGGTTCTGGTGGAAATGGGGCGTGGGTTACTCCCGTCCTACGGAGCTCCTCTCTGCTCGTCAGCGGGCAGCGGTGGCTTTATCCGAACAGACTGTAGATCGGACGAGATGAAGGTATTTTTTTTTTTCACAAACAACCAGAGACAGCATTCTTTCATAACAGAGAACAATCAACAAAAACACCAGTAAATGAGACCTTTAATTTTCCACCCTTTGTGTACAGTACCGTGTAGATAAGGAAGTATATGTATGACAACACAAATACAATGAAATATGTAAAACGAACATTTCCATCTTTTTAAAATAATAGTTTTGTGTTTGTGTTAAATTTGAAATGGAATCAAATCAGATTATTTTAGTTGATTTAAATGTTCCTTGCATAAATGTAACATGCGTATCCTTTGCCATCCTGCAGCACCTGGCGCACCCCTAGTTCCCACGGCCTTGTCCTTTAATGTCCTTATATGGTGTTTGGACGCTGAGCTTTCATCAGACGCAGCTTCGTGAACCCTCATCCTGCCACACTGTTGTTTCCAGACAGAAGAGTCTTTCTCCTTCCTCTCTTCCCAACAGCCCCACTGGGTCGGCTAACATCTACCATGCTAACGGAGGCCTCCAGAGCTCCTTGGCGCTTTTCGCAAACAGCTAGTTTAGCTTCCAACAGGACTGAAGTGAACAGCTGTTGAACTTTTATTGTTTTATTGCTTCTTTCTGTTGGATGATCTTCCAGTTTTGGACCCTAGATGAGGTTCAGTCCTATCTCCTATCATCCGATGAGAACCCAGCCATGCTTTTCTAAAGCGTGACCTCCTTCGGCCTGTTCTTGCGGTACGGGTCACCCAGGTGTTGATCGAACACCTGGGTGACCCGTCTGGCACGCTGCCCGCTCAGCTGCGGCGCGGTATTGATCCGAAGCAGCTGTCAGATGTTTGCTGTCTCGTGTCGCAGGAGGAAGAGCCGTCATTTTGGGGAACGTCAGAGCCAGACAGTGACCATTGATGTTTATTGTCCTGCGCTGGAGTCGGTAGGCGCGTATCAAAGTCTTAGAGCCCAGATGTCCACAGAAACAAAGAGAGCGCAGCGTTGCAGGGTGATTAGAACCGGGGGAAGGTGATCCCAACCACCAGATTCATTTAGAGACGCCTTATGGGTCTCCTGCAGCAGCTGTAAAAAAGAAAAACTTGTCCCAAAACATGAAGAATAGATGGAAAATGGATATCCTCCACCTCCATGTCTTCTTCATCTGCGGACCGTGAGTATGAGGCCGCAGGAGGACAGTCATTCTCGTATTTTTATCCATGGGGGATAAATTTAGCCCTGGTAAACAGCGCTTGTTGTGCAGTAAAAAGCAGGCAGACGTACCTGCAGCTGAAAATAACAGAGCAGCCGTCTGACCGCGGATGACAGCGATCTGAGCCCAGGCGGGCTGACATACCGGCCCACTAATCTGTTTGCACGGCCTCGGTCTGTGTGTAGGCTTCCTGCGGCTCGCTGCTCTGTTTGAGCCCTGAATAGATCACAAAGAGACGCAGACGCCTATTGTTGTGTCATGCTGTCAGTTCTGCTCCCTCATGCCATGAGACAGCACCAGAGCTGCCTGACAACCCCGTACATCCACTCACCTATCCTTCAGTAACCTTTTAGACTAACAAGTCCTCCTAGGAGGAACCTTACCACCACTTACTTTTAACATTACTCTTACTAGAGGAAAATGTCTTGATGTTTTATCGACTGTGAATAGATTCACCCGATAAAGAACAAAGAAGTTTTATCAGAAGGTCACCTGTTTCTACAAAAGCAGTAATCTGTTAAACTCGTTGTGTATTGAGATTAAGCAGTAAACACCATAAATAATAACTGGAAGTAGTGTTGTTACGATAGTAAAATTTAAAACTCGATTCGTCACTGAAAAAAACCCTAAACACTTGATTTCGATACTAAAGGCAATCTAAAAGCAGATACGACCAGCATCCCTTTAACCCAGCTACTTTAGTTTATAGTGCAACAAACAAAAAAACTGGTGAAGGATAACACTATTAAAAACTTTAGATTATGAGGTCTTAAAATAAGAAAAAGCACAGCACTCAATTTTATAAATAACTAAAAATGGAAACAAGGAGAATATATTAAAATAACATTTTCAGTCACTCGTGCATTGAGAAAACACAAAATATCAATACCATGGGAGCAAAATATCTGATTTAGATACCAGTTTTAGCAACGATTAATATCCAGGTATTCATTATTTTAACAATCCTAACTGGACATACTTTCTAGCTTTTACTATTTCACAGAAAACTGACTTGGAAAATGGTTTCTTCTGCTTAGAATTAGATATTTCACTGTTAGGTCATGGTCAGTGTTTGGAGTAACGCATTAAAAAAGTAATGAGTAAAAGAAATATATTACGTTTTCCAGTAACTGAGTAATGTAACACATTACTTATAAAATGTACAGCAATATTACCCGTCACAACTGATGAGCGCTTTCAGTGACTTCCTTTACTGTGATTTAACAGACATTACCAGGACAAAGAAAGGCAGGCAAAGGCCATGGAGACTTTAAGTTTAATAAAACAAATACAGCGTTTGTGCAAAATTCAACTTGACAGGTTAGCGTTTAGAAGTCTTGTGAGATATTCAAGATATTTTGCCAAAAGTAACTTCAGTTAGTGCAGCTCAGTGATATGTTGGAGATATATAATGTAATATATAATGCAAACATATAACCTTTTTGAGGCTGTAACTGCTAATATGAAATATAATGAAGTTTTTTTGTAACTTGCCCAAAACTGGTCATTTTGTCATTTGAGTCTTTCTAATGTCAGATTAAAATTTCTGTTTGATGAAATAATTGAAAAAATATCAAATCAGATATCACGAGTTTATATTCAAGTAGCTGTTTTACAACGTACAGTTTTACTTGTAATATTTGGATGCTATGTTGGTTCCCGTCCTACTCCGCAGTGAGGCTTTTTTTATTGTCTTGTCAACTTTCTGGAGCCTCTCTTTTTATTTTTTTTCCAGTTGCAATGAGCTGGTCTCTCAATGCTACTGATCAAATTTGTTCTACCCTCTCCTGGCTAAGGGAGAACCGCCATGTCCTCGATGGGACACGGTGGTGGACTCCTAGGGAATCTGGAACATCCCGCGTCTTTTGCTATGGGTGGATTTCTGATGTACAAAAAGGTTCAAAATCATCTTGTTGGAGATTTCCGGCTAATATCTGTTTGGGAATCATCTTGTTGGAGATTTCCGGCTAATATCTGTTTGGGAATCATCTTGTTGGAGATTTCCGGCTAATATCTGTTTGGGAATCATCTTGTTGGAGATTTCCGGCTAATATCTGTTTGGGAATCATCTGTGGAGATTTCCGGCTAATACTGTTTGGGAATCATCTTGTGGAGATTTCCGGCTAATATCTGTTTGGGAATCACTTGTGGAATTTCGGCTAATATCTGTTTGGGAATCATCTTGTTGGAGATTCCGGCTAATATCTGTTTGGGAATCATCTTGTTGGAGATTTCCGGCTAATATCTGTTTGGGAATCATCTTTTGGAGATTTCCGGCTAATATCTGTTTGGGAATCATCTTGTTGGAGATTTCCGGCTAATATCTGTTTGGGAATCATCTTGTTGGAGATTTCCGGCTAATATCTGTTTGGGAATCATCTTGTTTGAGATTTCCGGCTAATATCTGTTTGGGAATCATATTGTTGGAGATTTCCGGCTAATATCTGTTTGGGAATCATATTGTTGGAGATTTCCGGCTAATATCTGTTTGGGAATCATCTTGTTGGAGATTTCCGGCTAATATCTGTTTGGGAATCATCTTGTTGGAGATTTCCGGCTAATATCTGTTTGGGAATCATCTTGTTGGAGATTTCCGGCTAATATCTGTTTGGGAATCATCTTGTTGGAGATTTCCGGCTAATATCTGTTTGGGAATCATATTGTTGGAGGTTTCCGGCTAATATCTGTTTGGGAATCATATTGTTGGAGGTTTCCGGCTAATATCTGTTTGGGAATCATATTGTTGGAGATTTCCGGCTAATATCTGTTTGGG